>JANHAO010028941.1:0-10487 GCA_026873985.1 Saraca asoca
ATCTACAAATTCAAGACTTATAGAAATGTGCTTTATACTAATTCTCTTTTACAAAAATTTGGTGGAGAAACTTCACATCATAAACTAATGGATTCTTTATTCTTCTCAGAGGAGCCTGAGTAACAAGAAAGCAAGCACCTACTGCACACCGTTTCTCTTCCATCTGAATTCTACATAATCCCAAATTGTAATAATCAGTTTAACTCAATAAAATATTATGTAAACATATATTTTTATTATCAAATTTAACTCAACAAAAATGATTAAAGTTAGTCAAACAATAATAAAATAGAGAAAAATATAAAAAAAATCAATCAAAACGGCCTTTTTTTTTTTGCAAATCTGATCAGGCAAAGTTACATAGATCTCAAAAAGTTATATGAAATAAAAAAAAAATCACCCCAAACGGACAACCGAACACAAAGTTTTGGTCTTTCAAAGTTTCTCAACTAAAACCTCAAAATTTTCATTACTAGTGAGTTCAATCCTTGACAGAAAACATCATAAAAATTGAATAACATAAAATAATCACTTGACAAGCTTGACGTTGCTACCAGCGGCATGGTTAGCGGCATGGTTGAGCAACAGAAAGATGAACAGAGAAGATACAAGTGCTGCAGCATAATTTTGGCTTCAAACAAAGAAGAAAACGAAGAAAACATGTTGAGAGAGGATCAGAGAACACGAGGAACAACAAAGAACAACGAAGAACAGAGAAGAAGAGAAGAAGAATCGCGCAAATCTACAGAAAAAAAAGAGGGGACGGTAATAAGGGTTTTGAAAATTCCAACGGACATTCCAAAGGAATTTATTTGTTGGAAATAAAAAGTAAAACGGCACGCTGCGATGGAATGTAAAACGCACCATTTTCCAACGGACAAATTCCGTTGGAATAACTTTTAAAAAAAAAATTAAAAACTAGAATTTTTTGATATTCTAACGGATATTCTAACGGATATTCAAACGGAATACTAATCCGTTGCAATATCCGTGGGAATATTCCAACGGATTTTAATCCGTTTGAATTTTCGTTGGAATATTTCAACGGACTAAAATTTATTGAAATATTCCATTGCAAAATCGACTTTTTCTTATAGTGTATGAACTGAAAACACATCGATAAAATTTAAATTTAATCAATTATTAGTATAAATTAATTTTGTATTATCATTAATTAATATTTTATCATGTAATTAAAATTTTTTATTTTTGATAAAAAATTTTAATTATTATTATTTTTTAATGATATATTATCTTTTGATATTATAATTAGACAAAACATAAAGATAGTATGGTCCAATTTGTGTGTAAAATTTTTAACTTATTTAAAAAATTCTTAGTTTCAAAGAGATATAAAAATAGTAATTAAAAAATTATAGGAATACATATAAAAGCCTTTACACAAAATTTATGGTTCAATTTGTGTGTAAAAGCTTTTAACTATAGTTCTAAAACATCCTAATTACTAAATTTCAACGTATATTTTGAGATAACCTCTGTAGACATTCATAATAAATTTCTCCCATATCAAAAACCTCTAAAAAATGCATGTATATTCAAAGTATAAAATATATCATTGGATTTAACTCATTTCATACACATAAGTTAATAATAAATTTTATTTTTTATTTATCAGGATTCACATAAAATTACTAAAATAAATTAAAATAAAAAATGTTCAAAATTTCACAAAATCCAAGTTAAGTCAAACTCTGAAAAACTAGAAGTCTAAATTATACGTTCGCAACTCTTGGAACGAGTAACTCCTTGCCAAGCTAATCAATGCAAAGAGAAAAAATGGGAAAGAAAGAAGGGGCAAGGATTTGTTCAAATTATTAAGGTAGACACCGTCAATTACGTTATATTTAGCCATTATTATATATATTAATATTAAGAACATGGGTTTAATTTTTTTAATTAAGTCAAATGTAACTTGATTAAAGAAATGACTAAATGATTTAATTTTTCATTAATGATATTTATTGTTTATATTTTCATAATAATTAATTTGTATCTTTTAATATCACTATTGATTCTATCCTTTAATTTCAACTAATCACTTAATATAATTAAATTTATACAAAACATATTGCTAGAATTTACTAATTTAAATTTGTGATTCTCACAAAATATATATCACGATAATTATTTATAAAAATATACACAAACAAATTTAAGATAAGGATATATTTTGAATTTACATAATTATTTTTCTTTCTAACTCATTCCATATATTTTTACTTTGTTATATTTATTTTTATTAATTTATCAACTCCTTTTTAATGAGATAAAGGATTCAAATAAGTTTTTAATAAATAATTAAATTGATATAAAAATACAAAAACTTTTACCATTTAGACGTTGAGATAAGGATTCTGCCATTGTATGAACTTGTGATTGTTGCTTTTTTTTTTTTTTCATTGACAATGGTAACTTTGCAAACAAAATTTTAATAGTAATTTAAATTTTTTTTTAACTTTACCTATTTTGCTTGTAATACATGGATATAAAAAATTGTTGTTCAATCAATTAAACTTGCTATGCAATTTTTTTATGATCGAGTTACAATTTTTTACTTAAAAATTATAATAAGTATGAAACTTTTATATATTTTTCCCAAAAAAAAATTACCATTACATAATTTTTAAAGAACATGTAGAATTGAAGGCAGAATATTAAAAGTAAATGCATATTTAATCTTTACTTTATGTAAGAAAGATTTGTTTGTCTTTTTGAAATGATACAAATCACAATAATATATGTTTTGATAATGCAATTTCAAAATATATCATTTATTTTAAGTTTGTTATTATATCGTTTTTGTAAATAATTATATTGATATAACTTTTATAAGCGTAATATTTAAATTAGAAAATATTAGTGATATGATTTGTATAAATATAATTAATATGAATTAATTAGTTAAAATTAAATAACAAAATCAGTTGTGATATTAATTAATATAAATTAATTATCAAAGCATAATACTAAACACTGCGTATGGTATAATTTCCCCGTGGACTGATGAAATATCTTAGAGCTTGGGACCATACTAGGAATGTCTCTACGATTTACTTTGGGCCCCACGTGTTCACTGTTAAAGCAATCATAGGCTGTGCCACTTAAAAGCATTCCTTTCCCTCTCTTTCTCTTTCTCTTTCTCTCTCCCACTCGAATCTTCTCTCAACTGCTATAAAATAGTCCCCTCCCTGAATTTTCTCAATTCTCATCACCGTTTCAAAATTCTGAGCTATAGAGGAACACAGAAACAGAGGTGAATGCCAATGGAGTCCGAGAAAACTCAGAGGTTGCCACTTTCTGATCCCAGGTTCCTTGAAGAAGGCCATCATGGAGGTTCAGCCATGACTAAACGAGGAGTCTATGCTGCTGTTTCTTATATGGCCTCTGCGGGTTTGTTTCTATTCTGAGATGAACATCGTCTTCTTTGTTATCTGCATTGCTATTTTAATCTTTTGGCCTTTTATTGGTTTAACCCATCACGAGATATCAAGCTTTTGGAGTATATATAGGATTAGTTATTTACAAGTTCCATGTGCATATGGCATGATTTTATTTTATTTTTTTAGTGCATATTTTGAGTTTTATGTTGGCTCAGCTTGTGGGTTGTTTTGGTTTGACATGGGAAGAACGTGAAAATTATTCAGAATTTCAGTTCAAGATTTTCTGTTTTTGATATAATTTATGATAAATTATCTTCTGCTCCAAAGTTATGTGTGACTTACTCTGCTGTAAAAGAGGGAGTGAATTATGTGGGAAATTACAGCTTCAGATTTTACACCTTTGTTTACTTGAAAAATTAACCTCAAGGGTCTGGCTCAAAAAGATTATTTGAAAAAGTAGCCTGAAATTGATGGTTAATCGTTAGTTGCATGTCCAATTTTCATAGAATACAAAAGCTATCTCTTGAAATTACATTACAATAAATTTCCACGTAAATTTCGTTGGTCGATCATTGAAGTCCAACTTTGATTAGTTTAGAGAGATCGTAGGTGAATTAGTCAAATTAAGTATGCGAAAACTTGTGGGAAAATAACTAAGAGCTAAAAAAAGAGGATTACTTGAAATTGAAAAATTGCCGCAAGTTTAGTGAGTTAGTGGCATGCTGTCTAAGATGAGGATGTCAAAGTAGTGGATGCCTCTGAATTCAACAAGCTGGGAGTTGGGACCCGATGTGAGAGATTTGAGAAGTGAGATGAAGCATATCTTGCCACTTTTTGTTACATTAACAGTAGCAACTTTGTCTGCTTTAGGGTGTGATTCATAACTTACCAGAAAAAGTTATACAGTGTAAGCTATGAAGTCAACATCCTGCAAGCATGGCCACTGATGCTTGTGGTCCTTATTTCAGATTGATTTACAAACGTCAACTTCATCAATTCTAAACACCGACGGTAAATTTACTGAGCATTAGTTTAATGGTAGAGTTTTCATACAGAAATTTCAGAACAAAATTTCTGAAGGGTGGTGATGACGTTATGGTTCTTTACTTCTTTTAAAAAAGTGTAAATGGAAATTATGTACAGAAATATGGATGATTTATATCATTTTCTGAGATTATTGAAATTTATAACCCTAATTTCCAAGCTCTATATATAATTATGCTAGAATTGCTGTTTACATTTTTCCTTTTTTACTTGTGTGCAGTTTGTTTTTACCATTTTAAAATAATTAACTCAGTTGACAGTTCAAGGATGCAGCAGAAGATCTTTTATTGTCACTATCATGAAATTTCTGTCATTCTGCAGTTCTCTTGGTCATGTTCAACAAAGCAGTCCTCTCTTCTTATAATTTCCCATGTGTAAATGTCATCACACTTTTTCAGGTAATTCATTTTCCAGTTAGTTTTGGCACTAAACTTGTGCTTAGCCTTAACTTTCGCATGTTATGATTTTCTTTTTACCATGCTGAAAATTGAAATCTACTGTTTGTTCTAGATGGCATGTTCATGCTCCATCCTTTATGCGATGAAATGCTGGAAAAAAATTTCCTTCACATTGGTTGAAGCACAGAGCAACTCTGATAACCCAGAAACTCTTGTATCCTTTAGGACATTAGTTCACACCCTTCCTCTAGCCTTGATAAATTTGCTATATATGGTGAGTATGCAAAAGGATTTTCTATCGTTTTCTTAGAAAAGAAGGAACCAAGTTTCTCTTACCATTCTTACCTGTTTGGTGGTAGGTGGTGACTATGGAATCTGTGCGTGACATAAATGTTCCCATGTATACCACCCTCAGGCGAACTACTCTGGTCTTTACAATGATCGTGGAGTATCTTTTGACTGGGCAGAGACACTCACTTTATGTTGTTGGCAGGTATAACACTCACACACCATTCTTCCATCCAATGAATGATGATAACAAAAGAAAGAGATAAGTATATCAATGTGCTCAAGGACACAAGTTGCCGGGTGTGAAGGGAATCTATTTAATTACGGATATGTTTGAGTTACACAATTATTTACTGACATTCAATACACATAAAATAATTTGTCTAAAATTGGTCTTAATTTTGTTATTCTCACATTCAATTTCGCTTCTGTATCCTCTTATGTAAAAAATTGAATCTTATTATAAACTCCACACACTTTATTAGAAATATGACATTCCCAGGCCGAGTTAAGACATACTAAAATTAGTCTATCAGTTTCAAAAGGATAGTTATATGTGTGAAGTGTGAGAATATGAGCAATATATAGATTATGCCAATAGTATTATTCACATGACACATATATGTAGGTATTTTATATCTTCACGCCTTGACAATTTAATATTAATGATTGAAATTACTAATTATATTACATGATACAGTTACAATATTATTGTTGAAACAATATTTTAAATTAAATTTGAATTGCATTAACTATTATTTTTTATATCAATTGGTAATTTTCTACGATACAACAACTGCAACTTAAATTCATGTTTAGTATATTAGATACTTGTATGTAATTTTCTTGGATTTGTAATTAACTTTGGTAACGGAGGATTTATCAGTGTGGGGATAATACTAGTTGGTGCATTTGTGGCTGGAGCTCGAGATTTGCGATTTGATGGCTATGCATATTCAGTGGTTTTCATAGCAAACATCTGTACAGCAGTATACCTTTCTGCTATTTCACGTATTGGTAAGGTTTTCCTTATTTCTTTTCATGCATCATTCATTTGTTGGAGCTAGAAAAGGAATGTCATTGTTGAATTGATTTATTTACTATCACTTACAGGAAAATCCAGTGGCCTTAATAGCTTTGGTCTTATGTGGTGCAATGGTAAGATAAGTGATCTTAATTAAAATATATTTTTTTATGAAATTCAATTTCATTAAGCTCTCTTAACTCAATAATTATTTAATCTATTATTAGGATTGATATGTGGACCTATTTTGCTGTTGTGGTCATTGATACGTGGAGACATAAGAGCAACATTGAACTTCCCCTATTTGTTCTCTCCTGGATTTCAGGTGCTTTCTTCTTTCCAGATGTTATCATAAAAGAGGGTATTAATTAATTAGCTGCATGTTTAAACTATTGTTATGAGATTATTTTATCTAATATTGCTAACTTTAGCTATCCCCTGATCAAAGTTTGTGAAATTTTAAATGTTGTGTCTGCAGATTGAGAACTTGATGGCATAATTTGATATTTGCTTTATTGGTGTGTGTTGCAGGCTGTGGTGCTTCTTTCCTGTATTATGGCTTTCTTTATAAACTACTTTGTATTTCTAAATACAACTCTCAACTCCGCACTTACCCAAACAATTTGCGGTAATTTGAAGGTCAGTAAAGTTTTTGTCTGGTTTGTTCTGGAAATTAGAGAAATGATACAAGACAAGCTTCTGTGATAATTTATATATGTGATTCTATTAACTTCTTTGATAATTTTGAACTTCCAAGCTGGTGAGTTGTATGTGGTAACACTTTCAACTCGATGGGTGCCTAAATGTTTGACACAAGATATTCTATCTTATTTTTTTATTATTATACACAAAAAAGAGAGATAAATAAAATTATAAGATTAGATCCACAAATAATAAAATTCAAAAAATTGTCTACGCTTGAATGGATGGGGGCATTTCATCAAATATGTAACCTTTTTGTGTTTTTAGAGTTTAGATCCTCTTATTTTTCTTTTGTTAATTTCTTGTGGTGTTTGAAGAAAAATAAATACATAAAATATTCTGAATTTCATTATACATAAAAATTTTGTATCTATTTCTTTTTGATAACGACAAAAAAGACAAAACAAAAGGATCCAAATTCATGTTTTTAGGGTGGTGTCCTTATGGTATTGTTTCTAACTTGCATGGTATTTTTGCAGGACCTTTTTACTATTGCACTGGGCTGGATAATTTTTGGAGGACTGGCATTTGATTTGGTAAACATATATATATTCATTTTCAGTCTTGTTGATCTTTGTGGTGCTCCTTAATTTTGAGTATGTCATTTATTAATAACTTTGTCTTTTGTTTTGCTGCCAGTTGAATGTTCTAGGTCAATCACTTGGTTTCCTTGGTTCTGGTTTTTATGCCTACTGCAAACTCAAAGGAAAATAAGGACGATCATTGACATTATTATTCATGAAGGATGATAATTGAAAGCTTCCCTCTGCTTTGACACTTTATACATAGAATTAAACATCAAAGCAAGCAGAGAATTTTTAATAATAAGTATCTTAAACTACATTAGCAACTTACATAAATCTTGTTAGTAACTCAAATAATAGTTGTTAGTATTAGCAATTTAGATACTTTCACATATTAAAATAATGGTGAATGACTAAACCCCCCTTTTTTATAACGATGATCCATTTAAATTTCAAAAATATAATATTTATTAATTAATTAGTTTCTCTTTATATATTTCGCAAATTCTAACAATTAATGCCCTTGCTAACTTTGCTTCCTGCGGAACCAAAAACTTAACCTCAGCTTTTAGCAGCAGAAGATTACCATCAAATAGATGACATTTTCTACCTGATCAATGCTATTATTATCCATGAAAATCATTAATCTGTAAATTTTGGATTAATTAGAAGAGTTGATTAATACAAAAAGATAAAATATTACTAAACAAACTGTAGTTTTGAATGATTATTTTCAATATTACAGCACGAATTCTTGTGGTTAAAGTATGAGTTTTTTCAATGTATATATATTTAGGAGATGAATAATAATGGCTTTTTGTTCCAAAATATCTAAAAAGATAAATGGTCATCGGTGTCTTATTGCGCTACCCTCTTGCAAAACAAGCACCTGCCATATAATAATTGAATAAAGTCGTCGTCTTTCATTTCAAATAGTGTTCATTACTTGTTTTCCACTCTAAAAAATATAAAATTTTTAATTTGGCTTTTATTTAATTTTATTATTGATTTAAATCTTCATAGATTCAATTTGATCCGGAGTCCTCTAATATTTATATAACATCCTCCATACTATAAACTTATTTTATAACTTTAATTCAAAAGTAGGATTATAAATAATCACTTTATTTTTTGATTTTTTAATACATGATATTTCAATTTATATATACATTTAATTTTTTTATACAAGTTATATTTAATATTTACATAAATATTGTGTGACACCACATAAGATTTTGGACCTATAAATTATTATTTTACTTAATAGGATGTGAAATAAAATGACAAAAGGACTTAAATTAAAAAAAAATGAATACATCAAGAATTAAATTGAGAATAAAATTTAAATAAAAGTAAAATTAAAAAATTATTTCTACGAACTATATATTTATATATATAACTTTGATTTGATCACAAAAAGAAATATTGAATACGTTGTTGATCGGTCTTTTCGAAATTGAGTTAATTATTACCTTCTACTTATAGTTTAGTTTTACAAACAATGAGTTTTTGGATATTTCAAAAATTAATACCCGAAAATTAACTTTTACTTTTATATATTTAAAATACGTTCCATTTGTTTGCTAAAGAAATAAAAGCATGCCCTAAGAAGCAAAGCAAACGCCGTTATCATCAGTATATATCTGGTGAAGCATTTAAAGCAATTACGGTGTTGGTGTGATTTTAGAATTTTAGTGTGTAACAGTATAAGTAGTAATTAGTTATAAACTTAAATTGTTAAATGTTAAATGATATAAAATGTTTCTATTAAAGTTAAATAATAATTTTATTGTTATCGAGATTTATTATGATACTTAGACCTGTTTGATACTTAATTTTATGGGATTTGTTCCTTGATCATTTATGATGAGTTGTTAATATAGTTTGACTCACTAAATAAATGTTTCTAGTTTTTCTTTACATGGTCCTGTGATTGCCCCAAGTATTTGTGTTACACGAAGAAATGAGATTTGTGCATTTTTTCTGTCTTTTGTCCATTTTTTTTTTTGCTTCTTTCTTTTTATGAGAATTATAAAATGAGATTCACATCTAAATATATTATTTAATTACACATTTATTGATTACTGATATTTATTTATAAATATATATTATATAAAATATGATTAAATCTGTATTTTATTTATGATTAAATCTTTAAATTCTAACAATTTTTTCGTCTATAAAATTCTTGCATATTCTCACGTACAATCATTATTTTAGATTGTGATTTGTAATAAGTTTTGTAATCACAACTTTTTACAATTTTATATAACAACAATTATATATATATATATATATTTATCTATAATTTTATTAATCGTGATTATAATCACAATTTATAATCATATACATAATCTATGCGAGAGAGTGTGAATCAAATGATCTGACATGTTTAAAAGTAAACTCAGGAAATTTAATTAAAATTATAAAATATATAAAAGCTTGAAAAATAACATAGAAATTAACATGTAGGCGAGTACGTTGTTCTAGGTGTCAACAGTTTCAATACAAAGATTCTGCGAAATAAGAAAGAAGGGGGCAACTGGACTTGGTGAAGACAAGGTGTCTTTATTGTCTTCGCAAGTAGACAAGTGAGCTTGACCTGATTGCCATGGATAACCGAAACATACCGTCACATTCTTAAAGGCCAGTTTCATTTTTTCTCATATCTTTCTCCCCTATTCATGCCAAAATATTCATGCACAAGATCCCTCTCCTCTTCTTACCATCCTACACTTTCATCTCATAATTAAATCTCTCTCAATTATAATGATTCTTCTTATTGTTAATGTTGATTAATGTGAGAGACAAAAGAAAGTCAGTTAAGTTTTGAAACACTAACCAAAGTAGGAAATAAATCTCACTTCTTTCTCTTTCCAACAAGCTTTAGTCTACTTTTATTACTTAAATAAAAGGAAAATACTGAAGATCACAACATCATAACAAAAAGAAAAAAAAAAAAAAGGTAGGAAATGTCATGTATAGAGTCATTCAAAATATTCTCTTGCAAAGTAGTACTTGGGAAACCATGTTAGGTTTGTTCATGAGAAGAGGGCCAACATGCCCCGCTAAGCTTTAAGAAATCTCAGCTATAAGGATAGAAAAT
>JANHAO010028942.1:0-10490 GCA_026873985.1 Saraca asoca
AATAATTGAATTGCCATTAAAACGTGATATAATGTATGCAAACAATCATCCCATGATTGGCTTCTAGGGCATACACCAACAAAAAGATTACCTTTCACCAACGATCTAAGAGTCATGAGCTCTCCAATAGTAATAATGGAAGTGGAGTTAGGAAATAGCATTTTGATAGCTTCCTCTTTTGAGTACTCTTCCCCATTGTTGCTTGTAATGAAACTAAACCTTTCTTCCATTCTAAACATATTGCATACTACATTTAAATTTATGGCCTTTCTCATTATAGATGTAAATAGTTTTCCATTTACTACACCTAGGTTAGCATAGAACATTCTAACTAACCTAGGGTAATAATGAGCACTATGATAGATAAAGTTTAACAGCTTATACTTCTCTAGCAAATCAAGTAATTTAAGGTGAATCTCTTTAAGAAATCTTTTATCCTAGCATCTTCTAGGAGATATAGTTTTTTCTTTGTATTTAGCATACCTTTCATAAGACTTTACATTCGGAAAGAATTTCTACTCCTTAATAGCAACATCAGTATGATATGGCCTCTTATCACTAACGACCTTCTTTCTCTTCTTTAAACCAATGGTGAAATCATCAGTCATGGATGATTTGTTGAAAAAAAAAAGAAAGAAGGTGAATTGGGAAAATTTGGGGGGTTTTGGGACTTTGGAGAAATTAATGGTTTTAATTGATTAGATTTGAGGGAAAAAGGTAGGAAAGTGTTTTGGAGAAGAGATATTTGAGTTTAATCAGTGAAAATTGATGAAATTTTAGAGAGAAGGTGGTAGGGATTGTAAGTGGCTAGGGTTTGAGAGAAAGATAGCAAACTGGTCTAAAAAAAGAGGTATGACTGCAAACACATCATTGAACAATCTCAACACCAATTTGACTCATAATTAGAATCACAAAGGTTGAGTTGGCTTATCAATTTAAATCATGATCAAAATTGTGTACCTAGTTGATCAAACCAAAAGTATGTAGAATTCAACAATTCAAATGAAAAAATGAATGAGAAACCCTGATTTGAATCAAAAGACACCTGTTATAGGTATTTTTTGGTTCTACGAAACGGACTGGCAAAAGCCTGACAATAGATTAGACTGAGTGAGAAAAGAGCCAAGCTCTCTAGATTGCTAGCCACACAAGCAACAGAATGAGGCAAAAGCCCTGGCTTGCTGCAGAACAAGTCCCAACTACCATAGCCAGCAACTCGCTATACAAAAGGTGAGCACGCAGAGCTTATCCTCACTGATCAAAGGCCAGCAGCAACCTAGATGGAGTCCTAGCTTACGGACAGTACACCTCACCTGGTAACGAGCTTGCCAAGGGTAAACTTGAAGTAGGGATCCTTTTTGACCAAGATTCATGGGGCTAGTCTATAAGAAGTAGCTTGTAGGGCCTATCCACAGAAAGTAACCTTCAGAAATTAGCTAATAGTCTAGGCTATCTTATACATTTATTTTGATGTAATAGAAATATAAACTATGTAATTATGATTGTAACCTACCCAGCCTCTATAAATAAGAGGAGGGAGATCATTGTAAAGCATGCAAAATTCGTGCACTGAAACTATGTAAAATTCTCTCCAAATTAATAAAAACTACCATGGACGTACAGACTGGTACTGTCCAATTTTAGCTGAACCATGTTAAAAATCCTCTATGTGTTTCCTACTCTTCCTCTGCATCTCTTCTTTCTTCATTTATAACAACCAAAAAATAGTTTGAGTCCTAAAGAATGCTTCTAGTTGGCTGGATTTTGGCTAAACCAAAATCCACCATCAACATTTTAATGTTATCTGTGGGGACTCATCTGTATTTTGGTTAATCTTCTGTACTTTGGTTCATTCTTTACCTAACTATAATGGCTAGGGGAAAAACCATCAAGAAGTCATATGCTATCAATAATTAGCTTAAGGGTCATATGACAAGTTCTTCCACCACCGGAGCTGCAAACAATTTGCTTCCCTCGACTCACCACCAACCTGCTATTACTGTCTTTGAGGCTTACAAAGTACAAATATGGTGCCAACATTAGGAAGCACTAGAAGGTTCAATGAGAAAAATGGTTGAGACATTACAAATGCTGGCACAAGTGCAAACTCAGGGTTTGCAAAGGTAGGCTAAGGTCACTACACCTGTGAACATTCACCAACAGTAGCAAGCTTTTGAATAGAGTTAATCAAGAGCACACTCCAAGTTGCCACTTGTGTGATCAAAAGGATAGGAAGAGCCATCAGGCCTTTAGTGAACAATATGGAGCATCAACTTCATTGATAGAAGAGTTGCTTCATAGGGTGAGGTAGTTAAAGGCACATACTCAAACCCGAGATGATCAAAGTCTTTTTGAGGAACAAACTCCCTTCTCCAAGGAAATTGAGATGGAGGCCCTCCCTTATATGCTCAAAGTCCCTTCTATCATGTTGTACAACAGGGATAGTGACCCACACACCCACTTGGATATGTTCAATGTCCAGATAGATCTCCAAACAAATAATCCCCTGATCAAATGCCATGTTTTCCTAACCACATTAGGTGATACACCTCAAGCTTGGCTTGGGAACCTCCTAGCTTGTAGTATTGGCAGCTGGGAAGAATGGTAGGAAATTTTTCTCAAACAATACAAGGTGCTGAAAAGGCAGCTCATGCCCCTGCCATCTTACTATAATTTTTCAACACAAACATGAGTTGTTGAAAGATTACATTACCTAACTTAGGCGTGAGATCAACAATGTGGAGAGTCTATCCGACAAGAGCATCTTGACGGTGATCTCAATAGGGCTTCATAAGGATGGTAAGCTATACAAAAGTATATATAAATCCCCAGTGGCAGATCTAGGTGAATTCTATGATTGAGTAGAAAAACAAATCAGATGGGAAGAGACCTTTGGTCTAGAGAATCAAAAGACAAAGTGAGCAGCTCTGAGTAAGGTAAGAAAAAGAGCAACCACAAAAATATAGAGGCTAACTCCGATAGCCATCCAGTGAAAAAGGCTAGAACCGGGCAATCTTAGCCCGTAAGCCGCCATGAGAACTATAGTGTCCTATCAGATACTCCAAATAGGATATACGCAACAAAAAAAGATAGGGAAGACTTCAAGAGACCCTATCCTGTAAGAACTCCCCCTGAATGCTGAGACACGAGCAAATTGTGCCTGTCACCATGAAATTAGGCATAACACTTTGAACTATCGCATACTCAGAGATGCAATCGAGGACCTCATTAAAAGGGGCTGTTTGAATGATTATATGGTGCGATTGCTAGGCACTAGCTTCTATAGCCTCAATGAGATCCTACGCAAGAGCAGGTCTCTATAGTGAGAATCATACACTGATCATGTAAAAGGGTAGATAGCCACTCTAACTTTGGATTGTTAATCCCTGAATGAATTATTGATAAAGCATTAGTTCAATGGTGAGTTCCCACCCCTGTTGATTCTATAGCTATCATAAGTCCATGCATATGACCTACTCTTTGGCACCGCATGCATGTGACCTATTTTTCGGCACCATATACATGCGACCTCATGCTAATGCATGTGACCTACTCTTCAACACCACATGCATGTATCCTATCTTAAGTCCATGCATGCGACCTACTCTTCGGCACCACATGCAACCTTATGCTGATGCATGTGACCTACTCTTCAGCACCACATGCATGCAGCCGCATGCATGTGACCTACTCTTTGACACTACATGCATGCAACCTCGTGCTGATGCATGTGACCTACTCTTCAGCACCACATGCATACAACCTATCTTAAGTCCATGCATGTGACCTACTCTTTGGTACCACATACCTGTAGCCAGCTATATTAGATCCTTACTAGTGACCTAATGCTCATATCTCTTGCATGACATATCATTCATAGCTCACATGCAACTTCTTTCTAGGTGCAACTTTCATGTGACCTACCTATATACTACTCGTTATTGAGGCTCCTCAATGTCCGAGCTCATTACTCATTGAAATACATGACTGATTGGTTATTCAAGTATTCCTTTTTGCTGTGATTTGTAGGACATTATGTTATTATCCTTGAAATACTGAATACTTAAACACAACATGTAAGAATAATGAAGAAGAAGTCATTCATTAAAAGCCTTATTCAA
This sequence comes from Saraca asoca, assembly GCA_026873985.1. NCBI lineage: Eukaryota > Viridiplantae > Streptophyta > Magnoliopsida > Fabales > Fabaceae > Saraca > Saraca asoca. Next base: position 4,122 of record JANHAO010028942.1, read on the forward strand.
CAAGGTAAATTTATATCAGAAAAGGTCAAAATATAAATCAAAATAGTAGAAGCCTATGGCTATTACATTCTGGAAAGAAGAATGACATCATGGAGGTGAACTCCAGCTAGCACCAGCTGTAGGGCCGATGGGCACTTTGCTTCTTAATCTTCTTCTTATCATCCTCCTTAGCTAAAGGCTCCTTTCCAGCACATGTATCTCCCTAGAGCTAAGAAATGGGGGAATATGGCTAGGAAGGTGGAGTCCCATGGCATCACCACGAGGAAATAATCCAAGATCTATACAAGATCTTCCTATATACATGAAGAATGATTGCCTAAAAAGGCTTCCTATGTAGCAAATCATACATGCCTCACCAGAAAGGCTCACCATTAGAAGTACAGGGGGCTTATATAGGGCACCCATTAGATCACTCAATGAGGAAGGAAGAAGAACTTCCCATGCTTTAAATAGACTGGCCTTATCTCCCCTATGAGTCTAGGAGAATGTCCCAACCACTTTCATTAAATGCCTCGAAAGAAAATGAGGTAAACTTGCTAATGGCTATGAAGCACATACAATTGAAGGTAAGGCCTGGAACAAATGAAGCTATAGGTTGACCAAAGACTTTGACTACATGAAAATCCATGAAGGAAGACTTTTGCCAATGAAACCATTTAACTCCTAGCCCATAGAGCTATTTGAGAATTGGGAGGCTTATGTTATAGGTATTTTCTGGTTTTGCAAAAAGTGCTGGCAAAGGCCCAATAATAGATCAGACTGAGTGAGAAAAGAGCCAAGCTCGCTAGATCACTAGCCATATAAGCAATAGAATGAGGTAGAAGCCTTGGCTTGCTAAAGAACAAGCCTCGCCCTTCATAGCCAACAACTCGTTATATGGAAGGCGAGCTCACGGAGCTCGTCCTTGTTGATCAAAGGCTAGTAGCAACCTAGATAGAGTCCTAGTTCATAGACATTACACCTCGCCCAGCAACAAGCTCACCAAGGGTAAACCTAAAGTAGGGACCCTTTTCGACCAAGATTTGTGGGGCCAATCTGTAAAAAGTAGCTTGTAGGGCCCACCCAGAGAAAGTACCCTCAGAAATTAGCTAACAATTTGTAGAAGCCATTTTGCAGCAGTCTAGGTAGTCTTATACATTTATTTTGATGTAATAGAAATACAAACTATGTAATTATGATTGTAACCTCCCTAGCCACTATAAATAATAGGAGGGAGACCATTGTAAAGCACACTAAATTTGTGCACTGAAACTATGTAAAATTCTCTCTAGATTAATAAAAGCTACCATGGACATTGGGACCAGTACTGCCCGATTTTAGCTAACCACTTTAAAAATTCTCTGTGTGTTTCCCGCTCTTCCTCTACATCTCTTCTTTCTTCATTTATAACAACCAGAAAATAGTTTAAGTCTCAAAGAATCCTTCTAGTTGGCTAGATTTTGGCTGAACTAAAATCCATCGTCAACAACACCAAAGCTTCAAATTTTCAACACTTCCCCAAAAGCAAAACATGAGTGTGGATCTTAAAGCAAACAAAGTCAATTGAACACATAAAAAATCAATAATAAAGAAAAGCAATGATCTTACAAAAAGGAATTTTGGGGGACTCTTGGATGCCTAAATAAATATTAATTCAACATGCCTAATTTTCTTCTAATAAATACAAATTTATTTTCATTAAAAGGTTTTGTAAATGTGCCAATAAGTTGAAACTTGGTTTGAACAAATCAATTTGTAAAAGTTCAAATTTTTATGACCTAAAATATTTAAAAGAGGTTTAGAGGAAATATGAAAGGGAATTTTTTTTAAATAGATTTTCAAAAGATCACAGAACAACAATTTTTTTTAAAAATAATTTTATATATGTATATCTCCTTTCAAACTTTCCTTTTAAAAAAAAATTACACATGTTCCAAGCAACTTGTTAGTATAGCTCACATAAACATCATGAAAGGATATGCAATAGGGATAAAAAGAGATTAAAATTTTCAATCTTTACCTATGTGCAATGGCAAGAGGCATAAAATAATAATTAAGCACATTGTTATCACAACCAAGCATATTTTTTAAGTTTTTTTTAAACCAACCAAGAACAACTTAGATAAAGAGTATCATACAATCCAATATATGTTAATGATTCATAAGAAAAAATAAGGATAAAGATATTCATCGATTGAAGCAATATGTGGATCTTCTTGGTTGTAGTCATCTTCTTTTATAATTCTCATCATTTGTGAGGAAAAGGAAATATTGAACTTGATGAGAAAGAAGCTTTCCTTCATATGCTTGCCTTTAGAAGAGAATTGGAAGCTAATGATTGATCATTTGAGAAATTTTCAAGTAAAGACTTGTTCTTCCAACTCCTTCAATTTTCCACTATCTTAAACTTAATCTTATGAATCCTTTCAAAATCATAAAGATTCGAGCAAACTTTTGAGCACAAAACTCAAGATTAGAGATTAGGATATATAAAACAAATTATTAAGATTCTTCAAGGAAGGGATTAGCTTTAAGCACCATTCAGGTACTTCTTGGAAAAAAATTAAGGTTGATAGAAATCATGTAGTAAGTATAATAGCATCAACCAAGCAACCTTGAGACAATGAGATAATAGAAATGCTTATAGAATATTATTTTGAAAGTAACAAGGATTATTTCTAGAAAAACTTTAAAAAACAAGATTTATGTTTTTTGAAAACATTATAAATTATCAAAGCATTTACATATCATCCATATATGAACAATAGACAATAATTTCAAGGAAACATATGCCAAGCATTGCAAGCCCTTATATTAAGCTATAACATCAAACAACTAAGGGTAAATGAAAACAATGTAAATCTTATATTTTGAATGATATTTCAAATGCATAAATGGCTTTGATAAAAAAGAAGCACAATCTTCATTTAATGCTCATTCTTTGCAATAATTTCACTTTCTTTTCAATGAATATTATTGACAATAAAATCCAGTCAACCTAAGTTCTGAGCCCTAAGCTACAAAATGGATGTGAAAAGGGAGAAAAAGAGAGAGAGGAAGAATAGGAAGATAGCATAAGTTTTTAATGTTGTTTGGCTAAAGTTAATTTGACTCTTACATCCATGGTTTTTATTACTTTTTGCTAAATGTTTTTGTATCTGATGATTGTATCCTTCATGTACAATGATTTCATCCCCTTTTATAATGGTTGGGGGGTTACAGTTTGAATATAAATCTATAACAAATAAGTATTATGACTTAATTAGGATTCCATAGTAGATCAAGATAGATAGTTATAATAGACTCCTTTTAGAATAAGAGATTGGAGGGACTTTTCTGATGGTTGAGGATGCTTTCCATGAGCTGTGAGCTAGGCCTTGTTTTCATGACCTAAGGTTGCTGCTTTAACTCGTGTTAACCAGCAACCTTGGCTTGTATTTAGTGATATGGTTTCTTGGTCCAATGGCCTCAATCCAAATGAGCTGGGCCTTTGTTAGCTGAGTCTGTCCATTGGCCCTTTACCAGCTTGTTCATGCGGTTACAAATAATACCCACAACATTAGCCCTTTAGTTCTCAATGTGGTTTACGGACTAGGAGTTGTTGTTTATTGGTAAAAAATGGAGATTGTGATTAGTCATGCTATTGTTCCTTGCCTATGTCATTATTACTACATTGAATACATGCCCCTTTTCATAACCATCAGTGTAGTAACTATAGAGCCTTATTTTTCACTGGACCATTGGATTGAGGGTAATTGATTAATCCTTCAAGCTATTCCAGCTATATAGGGTGAAGAGAACCCTTTCTTTCTTTTCAGAAATCCAATGCTTCATTTCCTACTTCCTAAGGTTTATTGACCTAGTGGGCTTATTGGTTGAGTTCCCTATATTTTTGATGATCTAGGACTTAGGTGTGGTGATTCAAGGCATGTATGACCTGCTGCATAGGAGTTTTCCATAGACAATTTCTCTTTGAGGATTTAGGGAAGTTTTGTATAGATCTTAGATTATTTCCTCACGATAGTGCTGGTGAGTTGAGTTCATTTACCTTAAATCTCTCACTCTTTTGCAAGATGACCTAAATGTTTGGCTCCTCAGGATGCACCCGTAATGATGCAGTTAAGGGATAAGTTCTTGTCTTGGGGGGAAAATTAAGAAGTAGCTTGAGAGCGATCTGATGACCAAATGGTGTACGACTTGCTTCATTAGGGATTCAGTTCCCAAAAGTTAGCCTTCTAGAGCTATGATGGCTGTAGGCTTATGTTGATTTGTACTTTTGAACATATGTATATTCACCATTTTGAATGAGGTTTTAATGAACTTTGTGTAATATTTTTGTTTTGTCCAAGCTTGCATCAAGTTTGCTGAATAGATGCAATGTATTTTCATCTAGTCAAAGTATAATGCACGAGTCAAGTGCCCAGGTAGGTCGTGCTACAGCGAGCTTGTTGCTCAATTGGTAGCACAAATGTAGTGCCAAGTAGTAGGTCGTATGTAGTGCCAAATAGTAGGTCACATGTGATGCCAAATAGTAGGTCACATACGGTGCCAGAGAGTAGGTCATATGCAGTGCCAAATAGTCAGTCACATGCAATTCTAAAGAGTAGGTCATATGTGAAGCTAAACAGTAGGTCACATACAATGCCAAATAGTAGGCCACATGCAATGCTAGAGAGTAGGTCATATGTGATGCCAAATAGTTGGTCACATGTGGTGCTGAATAGTTGGTCACATGCGATGCCACAGTGTCGAATAGTAGGTTGCATATGGTGCCAAATAGTTAGTCACATGCAGTGCCAAAGAGCAGGTCATATGTGGAGCTGAATAGTAGGTCACATATAGTGGCAAATAGAAGGTCACTTGTGGTGCTAAATAGTTGGTCACATGCGATGCCAAAGAACAGGTCATATGCGGTGCTGAATAGTAGGTCACACACGGTGCCAAATAGTAGGCTGCATGTGGTGCCAAATTGTTGGTCACATGTAGTGCCAAAGAGTAGGTCGTATGTGATGCCAAATAATAGGTTGCATATGATGCCAAATAGTAGGCCACATGCAATGCCAAATCTTTGTAAGTACATCAAGTTGACTACCCCTTTTGGATTCGGGAGGTTGAGTGCTTGATAAATACATTATTTTGTATTTTTATTCTCTTTTTAATTAGTTTATTTTTCATAATTTATGTCTTATTATGATTATTAATGCTGATATTTATGTTTAAGAAGATAAATTAAGAATTGGGAATAATAGAGCTTAAAAATTAGAAAATTCCAGCATTTTATGTTTCTGACCTTTGTTGCTTATTTCAATTTTTCATTAGGTTAGAAGTTCAAAACATGAATGAATCTTTTAGTGAAATTGTAACGGACATCTCAAACTTTCCGGAATGGTATTATGGGCCAAAATCTACTTTCATTTAGGCCTCCAAACGTGATCTCAAAAATTAAAGTTTCTGAGGCTTCTAATGTTGAAATTAGTCAATTCAAATGCCCAAATTCATCTACACATCTAGGGGTACAACTTTCATCAAGGGCTTAAATTAAAATAAGGTCGTTTGGAAGGAGTAATTAAATGGGGAATTTGAAATCTTGTGTCTGGGTGGAGTGGTCAAGGCAATGTCAGTTTTTAGCCCATAACTTGAGTTGTGGGCCTCCGTTTTGAGCAAGGTCTGATGCATTGGAAAGCTAACATCTAGGGCTATATCTTTTCTGAAGGGATAAATTGCTAAAGAGATATATATATCTGGTTCCAAATAGGCAGTTAATTTAGATAATGAAATCTCCATATATCTAGGAGAAAATTAGGGGGTTTGTTAGAGATAATTAGGGGATTTGTTAATCTTTGAATTTCAAATTTCTCCAGCCTTTTTTTTACTATATATAGGATGTATAGGGTGGCAAAAAGGCAGAACTTCTTCTTCTTCTTCTTCTTCTTTTTCTATATTTTTCTTATCATGAGGAGCTAATTTTCTTCTTTTCGTGTCAAGGGAGTTTTGAACTTCAGTTTTGTCTGATTGTGAGACATATAATTTGAATTACAATTTATTCTTATTCTAAATATCTATATTTCTTTATTTTATATTCATATGATTACACGGTTGATTTTCTAAAGTAGCTAACTGTTGTATTTATTCCACAAGCACATGGCATAGCTGTAGGTAGTACTGGTGAATATAGGTCGAATCCCATGAGGATTTCTATACCAACTACTAGAATTTTGCAATCTAAGTTGCCTAAATCAAATAAAAGTGCTACAAATAAGAAATAATAAAAGGAAACATAAATAAATAAATAAATTAAATTCATTTATTAAAAAGCCTAGGATTAGGATTCACCATAATTATGATTTTTCTACAACTAATGTAAATTCTTTTCTATCATAATTACTTGGA
>JANHAO010028943.1:0-10492 GCA_026873985.1 Saraca asoca
ATTCTTTCTTTCTTTCTTTGTTTTAGACCTTATGCAATTTATTTCATTAATGAATATGGTTTTTATTTCAATCATGTTTGAGTAGGTCTTTATTCTAGGATTGGGAATAACCTAATTATAATTCTTTAATATTATTGATGAATTTTCTATTGTGACTATCTGATTTAATTTGATTCAACTATTATGCCTATTATGTTCTTAATAATGTATTTGGCCAATGTTTTATCATGTCTTAGGTAGATAGTTGAAGTACCAAAAGAAGAAGATTATCGCTGGAAAACTAATAGTTGAATAAAGAGATTTCAATCACGAAAGTAGATTAAGTTTCTTTAGAACTTGATTTGGTTTGCACAGATCTTAAAGGGTTTGAATTAATCTAAATCATAAAAGTAGGCAATTGGGTTAATTTAAATAATATTATTAGACCTTAAAAGAGGCTAGTAATTAACCTAGGCTAAACTATCCTCAATTAATCAAGTAATTATAATAGGAAAAGATTCAATTAATTATTAAAGATTATAACTGTGGTGAAATCTCAATCCTAGGGCTTTTTATAATTGAATTTTAATTATTATTTGATTACTGTTATTTTCATTCTATCTCTCTGTTACTTTTGCTATTCTTATTTGATTTAGGCATCTTATATTGCAAACATATGGTAATTGATAATAAGATCCCTATGGAACTTAACCTGTATTCACTGGATTCTACTACAGTTACGCTGTATGCTTGCAAAAAATAATCTACATCACCGAGCTCGCTAGAGAAATTGGAGTTCATAGAGTTAGGGAGATTAGTCCAGCACATTTCAAAGACTACGAGAATATGGTGAAGCTCATCTTTCAAAAGCCACCTCCTGATAAGCCCAAAGACCCTGAAATCGCTGCAACCTCATCAGATCCTGATGCTGCCATAGCCCCTGCTATTACAAATTAGTTTCTTCCTACCTTGACTGTAACGCTTTCACAGGAGTTAGCCCCCACCTTGCATCCTGAGGTGACCAAGGCAGTCAAGGTCATGCCCTTATCTGAGGCCCCTGCCAAAAAATGAAAAGTAAACAAGGGAGAAAGGGTCACTGCCACTTCAAAATGGGTGGCTCACGGAGTCACAGTTGAGGAGCATCCACCAAGCCTTGTCCTAAAGATGCAAGAGTATTTTGACTTCCTCCAGAGGGATGTAGAGGTGATGTTAGGACCCTGCACCAGTCTCCAAGTGTTGGAAATAAAGGGAGTCTTAATTGAAAGGTTGATGCGCTACGCCGCTCATCGTGGCTTATTGGTAAGTGATGCCCTTTTACCTTGATTCCTTTGCTCCTTTGTAGTCTGACTTGATCCACTTAATTTTTCAAGGTGTGCTAGGAATAATAAAGATGATGGAAACACTCTTACCTTTGGAGGAAAATAATGCCAAACTTAAGGGTAACCTGGTTGCTACGACCGCTAAGGCATTGGAGCTGAAAAATAAAGTAAGAAATGTCGAGGTTGCTTAAAAAGAAGTCGAGAAAGCTCGATCTCGTAAGGTGGTAAGTTGCAAGGCTGTCACATCTAGTCTCAACAAAATGATTGACGAGCTATCAAAAGTGAAAGACGACCTAAATGTGACATTTTTGGGGTGTTGAGGCAGCGATGCAATGAGTTAAAGCTGCAGCGAGGTGGGCTAAGGCTACTGAGAAGGAGCTTGAAGTGGCCAAGCAAGAAGTCACTGTGAAACAAAAGGAGGTCACTCGAGTTAAGGCAGAGACCGCTAAGCTGGTTACGAAGGCAGTAGAGAAAGCAGAATCTGAAACTTCCTTATATTTTTTTATACATTTTGTGGGAGCGGCACCCGAATCTAGACTTTTACTTTTTTGGGAAGGATGCTCTTAAAGAAACAAAGGGCTTTAAGAGAATAGCTGCAAAAGCTATGAAGGCCACTTTTTCGATAAAGGTGCAAAGTTTACAAGCGAAGCCCCTCCTCTCGAGGGTGTTATTCAAAGAGGGAGCAACCCACTAGTCGTGGAAACCCTTGATGATCAAATGAAGGATGACCTGCTCGCCCCATGCATTAATCGTTCCTCCCATAAGAGCTCAGCTTCCAAAGATCAGACTTCTTAGGATACAATCTTGTAACTTTGCATTTCATTTTTGAACTTTGCATTTAATGTTGGACTTTGAATGAATTTACCTCATTGAAGGAGGTATTGAATGAACTTTTTCATTTCCTCACCTTTCCACATGCATAACGTCGGATGTTTTATAGAAAATAATATGTAGGCTATTATAGATAGATTCCTCCAAATCACAACTTAATAATTATCAAATAAAGAATGCCCGACAAGTCAATCAACCTTGGTGAGCGAAATATAATAGGTAATGAAATAAAATACTGAGTAGATTATAAGAATTTATATAAGTAGGTTGTAACTAATAAATCATGACTACAAACGATATGATTCATGTCAAATGGCTAGCAGTTCGCAAGAGAGTGTAGCCTCGATTTTCATAAATTGAATATTAAGATAGATATGAGAGACATGACCTTAGTGTACAGTGAGTGTCAAGAGGCTACAGAAGTGTCTCAACTAATAGTGAGTAGAATGCTCAAATTGTGCTTTAGTTAGCACGAGTTTGAGTATTTAGTGGGCGATTAGGTGCGCCTTGACTAGCATATTAAGCAGGTCACATAAAGTCAACGCCTTTAAATATGAGACCGCATGAGAGTTGGCCTTTAAGTATGAGGTCGCATAAGAGTTGTGAGCAATAGGCCGTATAAGAGCTACGAGTAATAGGCCGTATAAGGGCTACGAGCAATAGGCCATATGAGAGCTGTGAGTAGTAGGTCGTATAAGAGCTGTGAGTAGTAGGTCACGCGAGAGCTGCGCCTTAATTAGCATAAATTAGATGCTAAGATAGACCATATAAGAAAGCTGTGTTTTTGAATGATAGATCGCATGCATTTTATGCCAAAGAGTTAGTCGCATGTGTGCTCTTCAACTTGTAATCCACGAAAATGTATATTTGTTCAAGCTAGGCACTGTATATTTATCTGATTATCATGGGCAATGTATATTTGTTCAAGCGAGGCAATGTATATTTGTCAATTTGTCACGATAATGTATATTTGCCGATTGACTGCGGCAATGTATATTTACCAAGCAAGGCAATGTATATTTGTCATTTCTTAGCTGGTGATAAATTGATCATGTGAGCTGCGTCTTGGCTAGTATGCTGTGTCAATGTATATTTACCTAGTAAGACAATGTATATTTACTGGGTTGACCGCGGTAATGTATATTTGTTAGGTCGGCTTTGTTCGAAGGGTTGCACCTTAATAAATTGATCGCATAAGAGTTGTACCTCAGTTGGCTCACTGCAACAATGTATATTTACCAAGCGCAACAATGTATATTTGTCAGATTAACTATGACAATGTATATTTGTTGAGTAAGATAATGTATATTTGTCAGGCTAAATGTTCAGAAGATGTGCCTCAGCCAATACGAATTGAGTTTGTCAATAGAGTAGCTCACTTTTAGTACCAAGTTTCATTGAAAATTTATTTAAAGATTAGTAGACACAACAATTTAAGACACTTTTAATTTCCAGATAGCATTACAAAAATTAGAATATGGTTTTTATTTAGGGTGACTGCTATTAGTCAGAAGCTCGCTAAGGTTGTTGATATCAATGTTCCATAGGTCGCACAACATAATTCCCTAAATGACCTTTCTTAATCATATCCTTAATTGCATTTTTAAGTTCCTAGCATTTTGAGGTTTTGTGCCCAATTTCATCATGGTATGCACAAAATTTGTTTCTGTTTCTGAATTTGTTAGGAACCTTTATGGGATTGGGCTTTCCAAAGTTCTCCTTATCCTTTTTTGTTACGAATATCCTGTCCTGAGTGTCTAATAGGAAGCTATAACTTTTGTAGCAACCTTGATGTTGAAGTCACCCACTCTTGGCCTTTTTTGCGGCTTGGTTACCGGAGTCGTTGTTCTGGTCTTCTTTCTCATTCCCGCCAGTACTCCTTTTATTCCTATTGTAGCCATTCTTCTCATTCCCCTAATCAAACCTTTTCAGGCCAAAGGTCTCTTCCCATCTGATATCCTTGGTGGCTTGCTTGTAAAATTCATCCAAGTCCTTCATTGTGGACTTGTATATCTCCTTATACAATTTCCCATCCTTGTGAAGTCTAACTAAGATCACTATGAGGATACTTTCATCTGAGGAATTCTCTACATTATTGGCTTCACATCTAAACTTGGTGTTGTAGTCTTTTAGTGACTCGTCTCCCCGTTGGAAGGCCATCATAAGGTGACAGAATGATGTGAGCTACCTTCTTTGCACTTTATATTGGTTGAGGAATCTCCTCTGACACTTCTCCCAATTGTGAATGCTGCAAGTTGGAAGATTTTGGAGCCATGCCCATGGTATTTTCCTGAGGATGGCTGGAAAGACGTGATATTTAACAGCAGGCTGATTGTCTGAAGATCCATTTGGACATTGAATGTGTCTAGGAGGTCATACAAGTCGTTATTCCCATTATATGGCGAGATGTGGGGATTTTAAATCTGCAAGAATCTGTTTGGATCTCTTTAGCGAATGGGTTCCTTTCCTCATAATGGTTTTGTAGGTTCTGAGCTGTAGGTCACTTTTCAAGCTACTGCACCCTCTGAAGTAGCTCTTCGATCATAGGGTCTTGTGTCTTAGACTGATGGCTGGTGGTTTGTTGACTTTGGTCACCTCCCTGATTATAGGAATAGTAGCAATCTGAGGCTCTACGCTTAATCCTATTTGAGCTTCCTTCTCAACCTGAGTTCTCATACCGCTAATCGTCTCCATCATCGTCCTTGCGAGCTTGATGGACCTCCAACCTCATTCGCAAATTGTATGAATGTCACAAATTGTATGAATGAACAGACTTATCTCACAAATGTTCCCCTCTAAGGGGCTTCTCCTACTGCACTTCTGGCTGCTGGGGTCTTCCTCTAGGCACTACAGCCTCAACTTATCTTTGCATGCCTTGGGTCTATGCATGAGCCAATGCCCTAACTACATCAGCCAACTTCTTCACTGTGTTTTCAAGCACCTCTTGACATTGCTACCATGCTTGAACTTTGTCAGTCTCAAAAGTAACGGGTTGGTGAGTGGTTAATGGTGCCATGTTAGCGATAGCACCTATTGTGGGGGGGGCAGAAGTGCCCCTAGTAGGGAAGATAGAGGCCCCTAGCGGTAACCCTTCCTGCTCTACATGACCCTTAAGTTCGCTAGCGGTAGCACCAGTGCTCCTGGTGGCTCTTCCTCTTGCCATTGCAGTTGTCTAGCAAATCAGAGAGAGAGAATGCAATTTGAGGCCCTTCCTCTAGCACCAAAATTTTGATGGTGAAATATGGTTAACTTGTAAAGTTCAATGAAAAACCCAAACTGTAAGTTATGAATGCAAATATGAACAAGAAGGAGATAAAAAGAAAGGAAGAACAATAGACACTAGAAGCTTTTTAACGTGATTCAGCAAAAGTCAATGTGACCCCTACGTCCACAGTGGTTTATATTTGCTTTTGTGTGATTGTTTTACTGTTCAAACTAGTAAAACAACAATACAAATATTTTCTTACTATTTTGGTAGAGTTTCTACATATATTTTTCACCCTTTGTTACAATGATTTCTCTTCCTATTTATAGAGGTAGTAAAGGTTATAAGTGTAATTTGATAAGTTGTAAAATTATCACTTCTGTTGTTGTGGGCAATAAATGCTTGACGGGCAATAAATGCTTGGCCATTCCTTGTTGATTTCTGGAGGCTGATGTGTCAGTCTGGAAGTATGCACCTCTGACTGCTGATTAGACTTAAGCGTTCTGTACCTATGCTTGGGGTAGCTAGCTTGGTGGTTTGAGCTCGCATTGAGTGACCTGTCGACTATGCAAGTTGATCCAATTCCTGGGTTTAATCAAAGTGTACTTTCTAGAAAATGGTTGAGGCCTGCTTCTTTTAGCATGCTGAAGCTCATTTCTAGCGAGCTGGGCGCCGTTGCTTTGGACTTGTCCTATGTCCTAAGCTCACAGCTAGCTATTTAGTGCCTTTGCTGAGTGACTTCGACACTGGGTCTTGGACGGGTTGGGCTTCTCCCCCTTGAACTTGTCTGCTGGGCTTTTGTTAGTCCATTTCACATAGTACCAAAAAATACACATAACAGTTATCATGATAATTTGTGGGTTATATTGTGATCTCATCTACTTGTAACATGTAGTTGGATCTGGGTTAAAGAGAAATCTCCCATGTATACTTAATAGTTATATAGCAGGATGGTTTCATTTTTGTGGCTAGGGTCACATGCCTTTATTGTAAATATGTATAGAGTGTATGAGTTTAGTCTTGTTATTTTTTTGATTTAGGTTGTTTCATTTGATTGAAATGATCACAAGTTTCATCTAATGTGAGTGGGAGCTGTTGGAATATTTGAACTAGTGAACATAAATATCCAAATGTATGCACAAGATTATACTTGACGGATTTAGTTATTGGTGAAGTTACTAGGCATTGATACCTAAGTGGTATATTCTTTGTGAATATTGTCATCAATATTGGTCCACTAATCAATAAATCTTATGATGCAATTTCAATTCACTTGACAATTACATGGAATAAGAAAGAAAATACTTTCTAAATTTCAACATATGTTATTTCTCATTTATGACAGAATTATTAAGGAAGGATAAAGATGTGTCTTTTGGGTCATTCCTCAAGATAATTTAGGGCTATTTTCCATCTAAGTAGATCGAATATGTGAAGAAGAAAAATGTGCCTTTTCAATCTCTTATGCATGCGATTATGTTTAATTTATTAATAATAAGGTGAAAATTAATCACACAAATAGTGAAAAATTTATGGGGCTTATTATTATAATTGAAATATGTGTTCATCTCCCATAACCATCGAGGAAGAAAGGAAGAATAAGAGAAAAAACTCTTGATTCTTCATATATGATTTTTAAGCTTAATTATACTTCATTATTATGGGATAATGATGAAATTAGGTACTGTAATTATGATTTTTAGGTATGTAACCATTGGGCAACCAAAAGATATTTTTTTTGAATAATGTAATTGATGTTATTATATAAGTGAGGTGAATCATAATTTGAAAGAAATACACACTCAATTATTCTATTAGCTTTTGATTTAAAAACTATACTTTGATCTCAATTGTACAAGAAAGGAAGTGAACAAGTCTATCATTTTACTTTTCATAGTGTTAACTTGATTGTTTATCCTAAACATTTTTTTGGAGTTATTTCTATCATTTTAGAGATGCTTTGTAAGATTATTGAGATCAAAGGTTTTTTGTGCATTGTATCTTACCTTGTTTGGAAAGATAGGTGAGTTCATGCATCTCTATAAATTGTTTCATTTTTATTTATTTTTAATAAAAAAAAAATTACAACAGAAAAAACATAGTAAATAAGTAATTATATAGTTTTAGCAGAAAAACGTGAGAAAAATAAGTCTTGGAGAGAAGCTGATCAAACCTTAATCTGGCCTAAATTTAATGTAGTCCAACCAGAACTTTGTCCACGCCAAACACCTCTGCTGCGAAACAAACCAGGTCATGACAGAGGGGCCACGTGATCTCGTGAATGCTCTGGTCCATTGACCATTATTAGCATATCTGGGCCGTTGAAATAATCCAATTTTTTTTTTAACAAAAACTAAAGGTTTGTTTCGCGCGTGCCATGTGGTAGGCTTTAGCTTTCTGGCGCCCAAATTCGCTTACAGCACTTGAAAGTGCGCGGGAAGTAGTTTGCTTCGTCTTTCCTCTTCATCAAAGGCTTTCTCCCCTTTCTTCCGATTATCTATTCTCTGTGATCTATCTTTATTTATTGTGATTCATAAACAAAATGGGTATAAAGGTATGGAATCTTCAGCTTCATTTTGAAATTTTCCATTTCTGGATTCTATTTAAGAGTAATTTCACTGATGTTAATTTTTGGTCGAGGGCTTTTCTAGGGTTTAACAAAGCTTTTAGCGGATAATGCTCCAAAAGCCATGAAGGAGAATAAATTCGAGAGCTACTTTGGTCGTAAGATAGCCATTGATGCCAGTATGAGCATTTACCAGTTCCTTGTAAGTATCCTTCACCTTGTTCCTTATCAGTAGGCTTGCAAATTTTTTCACAATATGGTAAATTTTGGTTTTGGCTAATGGGTGTTTTTGATCTCTTGCAGATTGTGGTGGGAAGAAGTGGGACTGAGATGCTTACTAACGAGGCCGGTGAAGTTACTAGGTAACGTTTTTGAGGGTTGTTGTTGTTTTTTTTTTCTTTCTGGGTGGGAGTAAATCATTTGCTAATGGGAGTAATCATGATTGAGTTTTTCTATGGAAAATGTGTGTTTCATTTGTTTTCTTCAAGTTTGTTTCCTTTTGTGTTTTATGCATATTGACATTGGTCTTGTATTGGTTTAATTTAGTCATTTGCAAGGCATGTTTTCACGGACAATCAGACTTCTAGAAGCTGGGATGAAGCCAGTGTAAATTGTTCTATTTTACTTTATTTGCTTGGAATCCTCTAGTTGTTATGTACATTGTGTGATATTGCTGATCTTCTAATGCCTACGTCCAGATATGTTTTTGATGGGAAACCACCAGATTTGAAGAAACAAGAGCTGGCAAAACGGTATATCATTGGATGTTCTATGAATAATATAAAGTTATGCTTTTTCGGGTGAAGATTCAAATTCTATTTATAAAAATATAATAAGATGGATTGATTGATATGTCATATGTTCTGTCATACTATACTTTTCTATAGTTTCACAAAGAGAGTTGATGCTACTGAGGATTTGTCACAAGCCATGGAGGTATATGCATAATATGCTATTGAATTTCATCTGCAGTTATTTTTATTTTGGGTTTTTTCTTTTATATCTTAAACATGGCTGACATGGTTACCTTTTCTGTTATTTCAGGCTGGCAACAAGGACGACATTGAGAAATTCAGTAAAAGGACGGTCAAGGTAGGTCTTTGACACTTTGTTCATTGCATTTTCTCTCTGGTCAAGTTTAACACGGTTGCAAAATTTGGGATTACGTTTTTGGCAAGTTGCATGCTCTTCTACGTGAGAAACATTTTCATTTGCATTCAGTTGAAACCTTGTATTTCTTACTCTTTCAGGTGACAAAGCAGCATAATGAAGACTGCAAACGACTATTGAGACTCATGGGAGTGCCTGTCATTGAGGTTACGATACACTTCTCAAGAATTTTAGTGGCTTCTGCGACTTTAGTGTTTATATCTCTGTTATTTATTGTATCATCTTTGTTAATAGGCACCCTCAGAAGCTGAGGCACAGTGTGCTGCACTTTGCAAATCTGGAAAGGCAAGGCTTATCTGCTGTGTTTTACTGTATTTTTATGAGCCAGCTTCGTAAAAGCTGAAAGGAAAAGATCATGTTATTAATTACTTCTAAGCAGACTTCATAAACAAAGGAAAATGCACTTTATGTATCTTTGGCTTTTACTTATGATCCTTTAAAGTTACAGAAAGATCCACCTTTCATACTTTCCACCATTGGATAATCCTAACTTGAGTGATGCCTTTTACATTGATTTGAATTTCTGCCTTCAAATTTACACAGAAGTAATTGCGAACTTTTCTTTTAGTATAAACTTTGTTAAGAATTTGTGTTGATCATTTTTGTATTTTAGGTTTATGCTGTTGCCTCTGAAGACATGGATTCCTTGACTTTTGGAGCTTCTAGATTTCTTCGTCATTTAATGGATCCTAGCTCGAAAAAAATCCCTGTTATGGAATTTGAAGTTGCAAAGGTGCTTATAGACTTCAATATCCCCCATTTTCACTATTTGATTTTACTCTATTCTGATTTTTCTCATTTCAGATTTTGGAGGATTTGAATCTTACAATGGATCAGTTCATTGACTTGTGCATTCTCTCGGGATGTGATTATTGTGAAAGCATTCGAGGTATTTGATAATTCAAAGCATTTGACCCATTTTTTATTTATAAGATGGAAAGGTCCAAGACTCCAAGTTTGAAGGTTAATGTTTATATGATATTTAGCATGCATTGCATGTTTGCTGCAGGAATTGGGGGACTGACTGCCTTGAAACTCATACGTCAGCAAGGCTCTATAGAGAATATTCTGGAAAACATCAATAAAGAGAGGTTTTTCTTGTTTCTCATCTCAGAAAACCATCATTTCAGATATATGCACTTAATCTTTGCATGTGCACTCAATTGCTGTTAATGTTTAATGAAGCATATTTCTAGATTAACTTCTGATGATATAATAGGATTGGGGGTTGTCACTAATTACATGATGAAATCACGTGAAAATATGGCCTCTTGTTTTTATATATATATATCCTTGTTGCAGTGCTAATTAGATGCCTCCAACTTGAATCTTTTTGCCTTTTTGTGTGGTGATGTGTAACTTCATGTAGAACTTTCAGTGTGCTCGAGAAGCTAAGAACCTAGATGTTTCTTCCTCGGAAAT
>JANHAO010028944.1:0-10490 GCA_026873985.1 Saraca asoca
GCTGAAGGCATGGAGGTCGGACTGCTCGGGCAGGGCTGGACAGAATTCTGATTCTGACTTCAACTCAAAATTCAGGTACCAAATCGATGGATTCATCCTTGGAGGTCTTCATGGAAGTTTTAGGGCTATCTCTTAGCTTTCCTACAAGATAAGAATTAGATCAATTGAACAATTTTAGCTTAAGTTATGCTAGAATTACAGAAACTGCTCAATTTGGCCAAAAATGCAGAAATTTGCAAAATAATGCCAATTGACTTCAAATCCCAAATACATCTTAACTCAACTGGAAACATGACATTTTAGCTCTTAAAATGCTAAGCATGAGGTGTGTCAAATCTTGTGTTATCAGTAGACAATCAAAAAGGTTCTCAAAACAAAGCTAGTTTAGGTTATAAACAATCCAGGACAAAGAGAAATTTTCATTGCATTACTTGCTTTTATTATAATCATAGAGGTCATCATATTAAATTCTGTTTATATAGAAATGGCACTTATGTTCTAAGACTAAATGAAAAACCATTTTGGCTACTTAAAGCATCTAGCTCCAATGAGAATGTTTCATTGCTACCTAAGGGATCTGGACCCCAGATTAACTAGGTACCATTAAAGCAAGTACAATCTCTATTTTATGGGATTGTGGGAGAAAGAGAAGCAATCTATGGTTCCTTGACAGTGGATGCTCTCGCTACATGATGGAGAATAGAAACAACTTCATCACTTTCACATCAATCATAAGAGGTAAGTTAACTTTTGGAGATGATGCCAAAGGAAAAGTGATTGGAATAGATAGGTTAAGAATAGAAGATGATCAATGGAATTGGTTGATTTCTAACTCTAACTCAGAGGAGCAACAAGATCAATTAAAGATAAATGCTCTTGATCCAAAGGAAGATGATAATGATACAATGATCTTGGACATTTATGAACCTAGCACTTCTCAGAAATAGTGGAAGTTCATGGAAAGTCATCCCAAAAACTTGATAATTAGAGAAACTACTAAACAAGTGACACATAGCCATTTAAGAAATATCTGCAACCATTTAGCTTTTGTTTCATAAATTGAGCCTAAAAATATTCAAGAGACCTTAAAAGATGAAAATTGGGTTTAAACTATGCATGAAGAATTGAACCAATTCAAAAGAAACCAAGTTTGGACACTTGTACCAAAACTTGAAAATAGTTTTGTTATAGGTACTAGATGGGTCCCTAGAAATAAATTAGATGAGAAGGGCTTGGTCATAAGAAACAAAGCATGTTTAGTTGCAAAAGGTTATAATAAAAAAGAATGAGTAGACTATGACGAAACCTTTGCACCAGTTGCTAGGTTAGAAGCTATTTGGATGTTACTAACTTTCTCTTGATCTAGAAAATTTAAACTTTTTCATGTCAAAAGTGCCTTTTTGAATAGATATATTATGGAAGAGGTGTATGTTCAGCAACCCCCTAGGCTTGAGGATCACCTCTTTCCAAATCATGTTTTTAAACTTTTAAAAGCTTTATATGGATTAAAGCAAGCTCCTAGAGCTTTGTATGATAGGTTGAGTAAATTTCTAATACAAAAAGGCTTTAAAAGAGGAAAGGTTGAGACCACAATGTTTATAAAAGAAAAAGGAAAAAATATTTTATTGGTCCAAGTTTGTGTAGATAATATAATCTTTGGTTTTACTGATGATGTTTTGTGTAAAGATTTTTCTGAGATAATGCAAAGTGAGTTTGAAATGTCTATGATGGGAGAACTAACCTACTTTTCTTGGACTGCAAATTAGACAATGCTCAAATGGTATTTTTCTAAGCTAAAAAAATACACAATTGAATTACTTAAAAGGTTTCAATTTGATAGTTGCAAGCCCATTGGAACACCAATGAGTCCTATGCTTAAATTAGATTTAGATGAAAATGGTAAAGATGTAGACGTGACATTGTTTAGAGGAATGATAGGACGTTTACTTTATTTGATAGTGAATAGACCTGATATTATGCTAAGTATTTGTCTTTGTGCAAGATATCAAACTAATCCAAAAAAATCACATCTTGGAGTAGTAAAAAGAATTTTTAGATATCTTGTTGGGACTAAGCATTTGGGGTTATCATATCAAAAAATAGATACTTGTAGTCTACTTGGTTATTCAGATGTAGACTATGCAGGTAGCAAGACTAATAGAAAGAGCACTAGTGGTGCATGCAAATTTATTGGCCACTCACTAGTCTCTTAGTCTTGCAAAAAACAAAACTGTGTAGCACTTTCAACTGTAGAGGTAAAATACATAACAGCTAGAAGTTGTTATGCTCAGATTTTATGGATGAAACAGCAACTTTTAAACTATGGCTTGGAATTTGAGAAAATTCCAACAATATGTGATATTACAAGTGCTATTAACCTTACCAAAAATCCTATCATGCACTCAAAAACAAAACACATATAAATAAGGCACAATATTCTCATAGATCATGTTTAAAGAAGTGACATCTCAATTGAATTTATACAAATCGATTTCCAACTAGCTAAAATTTTCACTAAACCATTAGATGAAAAGTGATTTTTATTCATTCGAAGAGAGCTTGGGATGTTAGACTCTTCAAAAAATAATCTTAATTGACCAATTTTTAATGTTTCATTGTTTTTAATGTGTTGATATTTTAACTTTTATGCATGATTACATTTTGATGATTTCTAACTTAGGCATCAGAGTTTCTTTTAGCTTGTTTTATAGGTATACAACATGTGAATTAAAGTTTGAATTGTGTTTTTAAATTGTATTGATTGATCAATTTTGGCACATGTTTGGATGTGTCCGTTTCTTGTTTAAAACTACAAAAAAACAAATTTCAAGTCTTCTAAATCGAGTTTATAATTGATTCAAATTTTTTCATGTTTAATTTGAGTTTTTGAATTAATTCAAGAATCAATTCACAATTCAAAAATTTGCACTATGAATTAATTCATAAATTGATTTGCAAAATTTTCAATGTTTTGGCCTATTTTAAAATTTCTAAAAATCTTTATTCGATATAGCTGAATTGATTGTCGAATCGATTTAATATCTAATAAATCAATTTCCTAATTGATTCAGTCACTAATCAATCAACTCAGCTTCTAATAAATTGATTCATAATCTACTGTTATAAACTTGAATATAATTTTACTTCAATTCATATTATTTTTCTTTCTTAAATTGATTCTAATATAAATATTTCATTAATTGGAAGAATAACTAGCTAAGGGGGAGCTTAGTTTCAAATCTTAAGAAGCTTGTCTACAAATAATCTTGATATCAATAGTTAATTTTGCATTTTTTGGACTTTATGTTAAATTCTAACCTTGAAACTTTGATAATATTTTGACATTTGATTGCTCACTCCTTTCTTCACTCTTTAATAAGGTACTATCTCTTTTTGATGTGCCAAAAGCAGGGAGAAAAGATGAGATTTTTAGATTTTTGAGAAGAAAAGATGATAAAATTTTAGCATTTTTTTCTAGAAACTTTGAACCTCATCTTAAATTATTTATCAACATCAAAAAGGGAGAGATTGTTAGCCTAGCTAGCTTATTTTCTTTAGTTTTGATGTTGAAAAACAATCTTGCTTAATATTTGAATCTAATTATGCGTTTAAGTGTTTATTGGTTTTGCATGTTCAAAGTTGATCAAGTAATGCTCAAGAGATCCACATCAACTTAGTATTTTTTTCTTTGATTCCAAAGGATCTTTTGTAAGTGAATTCTAAATCAACTTGATCCAACTATGCTTTATAAAATAACTTAATTTGAGATAGCATAAATTAGTTAAAATGAATTTTAAATCAAAAGTTTTTAAACAAATTTTTTACATATTCCTTCATAATTTAAACTTTTATAAAAACTATTTTCATTGTATGAATTGATTCATCACTAGAAAACTTGTGAAAAGAACTTGAATTGATTCATGAAGAAAACTTTTCTTACCGAAGGTTTGAAATTTTTCTAAATCAATTCCCTAATTGATTCAACACCTGATTTCAAAATACTATGATTCAATTCATCAATCAATTCAGTCATGAATTTCTCCATAAGCTGTATCGATTCAAAAATTGATTACTCAATTATTAGTTTGTTATAGTCACTATGAATCGATTCAAAGACTAAAAATTAGTTACTTTTCAAATGTTAGTTACCTCAATTATAAATAGACCAAGCCTCTTTTGTTTTATAACACACTATGACAAAAATAGAGAAAATCTTAAAGCTTAAACCTGATCTTGCTATCTCATTGATTTTCATCAATTCAATCAATCTTGGATTAAACTATTGAAGGATTCATCTTAGATAATTGAGATTTACATCTCAATTGAAGTATTGTATCTCTAACTCACTCTTTATTTTTGTTTTAGATTTCTAGGTGTTAGGAATCTTGGATACAATAGAAGAGGTTGATCTTCCCTTTGCATCCTTCTAGAATTGTGACGTTGATTATAGTTGGTAGGAGGTACATTGAATTCTTGTGATGTCTTCTAGGTTTTAAGGCTGATCATAGTTTGTAAGAGATTAAGAATTTTTGTATCATAGCTCTTACAAGGGCCTAAAAAATTTTG
Source organism: Saraca asoca (assembly GCA_026873985.1). Classification (NCBI taxonomy): domain Eukaryota; kingdom Viridiplantae; phylum Streptophyta; class Magnoliopsida; order Fabales; family Fabaceae; genus Saraca; species Saraca asoca. The sequence goes on from JANHAO010028944.1 coordinate 4,567, forward strand.
TATTGTAAAACTGGTGTGCAGGAGCCCGGTTTAATTCTTGTGATTAATAATAAAATAGATCATTCGGTTGAGGATTGATCTAGTGGATGCAAACTTGAATTGTGGTTTCAATTCAAGTTAAACCACTTAAAAAATTCTGTGTCTTGATTCTTTTGTTACTACTTTTACACTTCTACACATTTTTTATTTCTGCATTAATTCTGTAATCTAGTTTTTACTATTTCAATTAATAGACAATTCAGTTGTTAATCATATAATCTGATATAATTCTTGCAAATAAGAAAGTCTTCTGTTGTACATTTACTTGTAAATTAAAATTAACAATCATATTACAATTGACAAAATTATTAAACTCATTTAGAATCAATACAAACTAAAGAGTATAAAATTCCTCTCAGAGAATAAGGGCAAGATCATAACTCTTGTTTTTTGTGTTTTGGGACTAACAGAAAGAGTCATGGTTTGATTGTCATAAACTATTTTTATTGTACGATCATCTTTATAGGAGAAACAAGAACAAGTTCATAAAAAAAAAGTGGAGAGATTTTAACTACCTCCAAGATTAACCAGTGAACAAGTTTTTGATTAATTTTATTCTACTCCAAAAGGAATAGAAACTTGGCTAAATAAGAAGCCAAGATAAGGGGTGGATCACAATTGGACTAAGAGAAGCATATTCTGGGACTTGCCATACTGGCAACCCAACTTACTTTAGCACAATCTCAATGTCATACACATAGAAAAAATATCTTTGATAATGTATTTTATACAATGATGGATGCTAAATAGAAAAGTAAAGACAATATTAAGACAATGTTGGATTTGCCAAAATACTATAGAAGAAAGGAGTTGAAGCTTAAAGAGGTTGCAAATCCATGATTGCCATAATGATTTCTTTTAATTGCCTTTTATGGACTTTCAGATCCTTTATGGGGGGTCTTAACTGAGCTGAGTCAATTCTTAAGAGAATTATGCTCAACAGTCTTGTGAGAAGAGGAATTTCTTTGAATGGAACAAAATATCCCATGATAATATGCAAGCTTGAACATATCTATGGCATTCTTAAAGAGATTGTACAATTAACAATGGAGTATTTGTGAAGGGCATAGGGAATGCCAAATAAGGGAAGATGATTTCTATGACATTCTTAAAGAGATAGTATAGCTTAAGTATCAAGGATTGCTGATCAAAAGGATGGTGCTTTTCCACTGTAAGTGGTTCGATCCTATGTTAGGCCATGGTATGAAAGTGTAACCCTAATATGACATAGTTGAAATTAAACATACAAGATGATATGCCAAGTATGATCTCTTCATTGTTGTCCAACAAGCAACAAAAGTATATTATGCACCATACCCACGAACAAAGAGAGATAAGCAAGGTTGGTGGGTTGTTATAAAGACTAAGCCTCTTGAAATGGTCGAGGATAAACATACAGTAGAACATGCTTACAAGGATGGTCATATGTCATATACACCTTAGTTGATTCCAGTAAAGGATTTAATTGTTGGCTTACATGATAAAGATGGTGGATATGAAGAGGTGGATAGGCTAATAGATGTAGAATAAGAGGGTGATGTCGACAAAGACAAAGAAGAGGATGAAAAAGATGCAGAAGGGGAACCAGATGACTGATACTACCATTTAATATGTGACATGTCAATTTGTTACTTGTATATATGAGTGCTAAATTACTTTATTTATATTTCAATTTATATGATTATTTTCTAATGATGCCATATGTGAATATGTGCATATGACAAGTTGTAGAGGTTCTAGATGAGAAGGTAAAGGATAACAGTCATAGGGACGAGGTTCTTTTATGATTCCCCTAATAGCAGTTAACTTGTGATTGTTGGCTAGAGCCCCTTAGCTATTATTCCTCTTGACTACATATTTATGCCCACACTACAAGCTACAAGTAGCCAAATGAAGCCACTTACACAAGTGTTGATGTAGAATCGATCACAGCAACAACAGGATCAATCCCAAAAGATAGCTAGGACACCTTCATTGATGGTGCCTCCATCTTTAGGAGTAGCATCTACCTCTAAGCAGCCTACAATCCCTTAAGTATTCATACTTGGTCCTAGGGAGACTATTATGTCATATAAGATAGGGTATGTATTCTTGATTATGAACTTTATTTTTTAATTTCTTAATTAAATTTATTTTTATTGGATAATTAGGTTTTTTCCAATCTATGAGCTAGTAGGTACTATACACCATATCATTATGAGCAAGTATGAAGGTGTATGACCTACATGGAAGAGTATTCTAAAACCCACCTGCTGGCTATATATGGACTTTGTAAGTTTCAATACTTTGTTGGACAAGGCTCAAAAAGTAGCTAGGCAAGGTTCCTCATTACATATAGGTGAATCCATCCCCACATCAAAGCATTGGCTATGCATGGTAATGTCATTTTAACTTATTATTATTTATGCCATTTACATTGTTGTAATTAGGTTCATACTATAATCTATATTATCCATGAAAATTTCCATGTTGTGTAAATACATGAGACTGGGGTTGAGTCATTTGTGGATAGCTTATTCCATTGCACCCACACACAAAAGGATGATCATTGGGTCTCGCCTCAAGTTGCACTATCCTATGGAAGACAACTTTTTCTTAACTTGCATTTTTTATTATTAATTTATCATATGTTTGTTAGTAAAAATATTACAAATAATTAATTGATTTAATTTGTAGGAGAATTTCAATAAAAGAAATGAGGACTTGGAGTATACTTAAGTGTAGTGAAGTCTTGAGGGCCCTAGGGATACAACTAGTGATCTGGCATGGCCATCTGATAGTGATTTATGGGTGGATAATGTCGACAAGACCAAGAAAGGACAAGTCTATGGGTTGGGGTTTGAGGCCACCATGGGGACAATTGCATCAGATGCTGCATCTCACACTAAGAGCATGTCACATGCTATGTTGGACTAGTTTATGAGCACAATGGCTATAATGTAATAGCATATGTAGGTGATTTTCACTCAGATAGAGTACCTTATGTAAATTCAAGAGCAATAGTACAGTTAGCATTCGTTACCTGTTTTGCACTTTCAAAGCAATGTGAGCTATTGTTGTAAGTTGTCCTTGCAACTAAGTGAATGGTTTTGTATGCAAGAACTTCACAATTAGATATAATAAAAATGTAGGTGTTAGGTAGTTGCTTCTCGAACACACTATGCCATCAGGCTTCTCAATAGACTTCTCCTTAAAAGCATTTACTTGTTTTGCACATTCTCTTGATGCACCTTGTCCACTACCTTGTCTACTCCTGTGTGGGATGGTACCCTTAAACCCACATAGCTCCTTATGTAAGTAGATCCCTAGTAGGGATGAGATCTACCACCACACTTTCTCATTGTCTCACTATTCTTTGGAGTCTAGGAATCAGATTGTACCAATCCTAGTGCAAGACTTTACCTCCCTATCAAGATCTTTATCACCACCCTTGTCGTCTTGTTCTGTTTCCTCTTAAAGTTTGAATTGTAAGACATTCAGAGCAGTCTTATGTGGTCACTTTGCCACTCTTTAAGGTCCATTGCATAACAAATAGGCTAGGGTCTTGGACTTTCCTTTGCTGATGGATGTCTAGGATGATCCTGAGACTTATAAGTAAGACGAGGCTCCTCCTCCCCCACTTTTGGAATTGCCACCCTTGCTTGACTAGCCACCATCAGTAGTACTCGAGCCCCTTCCATAGGTCTTCTTTTGAGGAAAGTGAATGTCGTAGTCAGACAAGTGTTCAACTATAGTCATTGCTTTTGCAAGGCTTTCAACTCTCCTCTTTTAAAGTCCCATGGCAGCTTCATGCGATAGATCCTCCATAAACCAAAATAGCTTATCCTATTAAGTCGTATCCTTTATATCCAACATGATCATCATGAATGTCTTCACTTAGTCCTAGACAAATCCTATCTGTCTTAACTCTTGTAGCTTCTGTCAAGCTAGATAGTCCATATTTTTAGGACAGAAGTGCACCTTCAATTCTTGCTTGAGCTCTTCCTAAGTATTGATACTACACCTTCCCTCTTGAATTGCTTGATACTTAGTCTTCCACCAGACCTTACCGTTATTTGTGAGGAACATGGTCTCTCAATTTAATTATTCTTCCTCAGAAGTAGAGCTAGCTACTTGGAAATATTGGTCTATATCAAACACAAAATTCTTAAACTTTTGTGCATCTCTCTCCCCCACACATGGCCTTGGTTTGGAGATTTTCACTTTCCCCCTTCACTCTGAGACACCACCCTCTCGCAAACCACTTTTGATGGTTGTCATCAATACTTCCACTGAGGCTGCTATGTCACTCATCTTAGCATAAAGAGTGGCTACTACATCCTTCACCTCATTGGTAAGGTTTTTCATAGCATCCCCTAAATCCTTTTGATTACTCTCAATCATAACAAGCTGCTCAACAAATTGTGGAAATTCACTAGTTCCTGTGCCTTTGACTCCTGTGCTAGCTTCAAGATTCAAGACTTAGTGCTTAAGAAATTCCCAATTCTTGGCCCTTCGAAAGAGTTTAAGGATCTCTTCATTTTTGATATTTCTTATAACTTCAATGACTCTTTTGAGATTCCCAATTGCTATATCAATTGCATTAAAGCATTTAACGGACACTATTTTCTTTGACATAGTGGCATATTAATAGGGTGTATTGGAAAATAAAGAAGCGTGGTCTTAACCACACTCTAGTACTAAACTGTCATGGTCTGGCAGCTTAATTGTTTGAATGTGTGGCACTTAAACTCTTCTCTTGGTACTTAATCAATTAGTACCTAAGAATAAGCTAGCTAAATCTAAGTTTCAAAAATAATGGGCAATACCCATAATTTATAGCACATCGAGTCAACCAGGAGCACAAATCACATAGTACATAGCAACCGAATCACATATAAAGGCAACCAAGTCACTCACACAGATAGTCATAATGTGTTCATTTAATTCAAACAAATGTGGATGTATACGGCCAAAAGTAAATAAATTCTATGGGATAGTATTTCAATTGAAGAGGGGCTACTTCTTTATTCTCATATAAAAAGCCTTAATACAGACTCCCGAGTGTGTAGGGGAGGCTTAAGGCCACACACTTGATCCTGTAGATGAGTGCCTCGATGCCTACCTTAGGTCACCTAGCACTCCCCCCTAAAGAGCATTCTATGCAAAAGCCTTATCGATTGGAGTAGACATACTTTTTTCTGATTGACATAAAGACTTTTCTCCCAACTCCTAATGTACCACAACACATCAACGTAAAGATAAAAACCCAAGGATCATAGCCATGTGCTTATTTACTTGCATTGGACAAGTTATCTTAGTCAAAATTATAGAAGCACCCTTAAAACAGGAAAAGATTGAAAAAATAATCTACATAAGCATTTTCCTTCAAATTCATGCCACATGATCTTCTATTCAGACTTGATTTTTGTGCCAAGTTTCATCAAAATTCAAGCACATTTGCCTATCAAATTTGGTCACAAGTCTTGAACTGTGACACAAAGCAATACCATTGTGCAAGAGGTAATAAATATAAATTGACATAAAAAGATATGTTAATATCATTAGATAATATATTAAGTAAATTAATTCATATTTATATTGAAGTCAAAATATATTGATGCAATCAAAATATTTAAAATAAAAATAAAATTATCTAAAATATAATTAATTATATTTTGTGACATCATATATTTATTTACTTACTTATTTTTATTTATTTATATTGAATTAATGAAGCCAAATATGTCACTTCAAAAACAACACTATTTAGCAGTGATTATTTAGAGGCGGTTAAGTAAATCACCCCTGTTAACCCTACACGAGTTTTATATCACTACTTATTAGTTTTGAATGTTGAAAAATAACTGAAAAGCCAATATCATGTTTTCTTGGACTAACACTAT
>JANHAO010028945.1:0-10487 GCA_026873985.1 Saraca asoca
ACTATGATAAAAGTAAACTAGGATTGTTGCAAGAACTCAAAACAAAGAAGGAATCCTAAATTGAACTCAAAGAACTCTCAAGAAATAAGAAAACTCGTGCTTTAAGTAATCCTAATTGAAAAAAACTAATGAATGACTAATTGTGTCTTCAGATCAGCTATATATAGCAATTTTCAGGCTTGGAATACAACTGTGCTTCAAGACACAGGCTGGCCATGTTTCGGGCTGGATGCCTTCTAGAAGTTTGCTGGCTATTGCACTAAACATGGCCGTATCCCAAGACATGGCCAAGCCGTGTTCGATGTTGGCTTCTTGTTTCTCTTTAGCTTCTTTGCATATTTGACTTGAACTTTTTACATCTTCTTCCTTAGCTTCTTCCTAGTCTAAGTGTGCTCCAAACTTCAACTTTCATTCTCCTTTTATAGCCTCTTTTGCTAACCTGAAAAGACAAATACAAAGTACAATAGTACCAAGAGCAAACAAACTAAACTAAGACAAAATATGCAGCAAAACCACAAATTAATAATCAATCAAGAGGTGATAATCAACATAATTATAGGCATTTTATTCATTTATCAAGCCATGATAGAGCTCAACAAGTGGCTGGTTAAAGCTAAAAGTTTCTTTTGCAATTGGGTGAAATAGTTGTTGTCCTATTTTACAGCAGATTGGTTTAGCCATTTTGCATCACTGGAGCTTCTTGCTCCTTTCTTAAAGGTGGATAAGGACTTGCATCTCCAATTTTATCTTTCTTTATCGTTTTCTTCGTGCCCTTTAAGCCCTAGTATCCTTTTTTCTAAACATAAGAAATTGATATAGTTATTTTTAATTGTTCTTAGTAAATTTGAGAGAAGAATTGAAGTTGTTATGGTTTGCAGATTATTCTTTGAAGAAGTAATTTCTATCCAAGGAATTTCTCTAGGTGAGTAAATCACTTACTCTCCTCATATCTGTAAGATGCTTAGTTTCCTTGTGATTAAATGTGGGCTGAGTGTATATTAATTGTTGTTTTGTCTTAGCTAAAGTTATTTGATGAAAATATTGGAATGGTAACATATGTGTGGTTATGTTTGTAATAGGAATGTGTGATTAATTGGAACCAAATTGTGAAAGTGAGAGGTTTCATAGATATATGAATATGGTAATATATATATGAAGATAAATTGAGAATTGGAATTGGTTGAGTTATCTAATTGAAGGAATGTGATTATAGAGTTTTGGGTTAGTAGAAATGAGGTTGTTGCATATGAAATTTGTTTTAAGTGAATTAACTAAGCATCCAAAATTGAATAGGATTAAGATATGCTTGCATCATGATGTTTTATGGTTGATATAATTGAAGTTGTTGAATAGTATATATGGAAATGGTGTTATATGGGCACTTATAGCAATTGAAATTAGACTTTAAAAGAAGAATACCAATTCTAGTGTGTAAAACTAGGCATATGATTATGATCATGAGCTTAGAATCTTAAATTTGAGTAGAATCACGAGAGTTAGATATGAATGCTCTAATTTCACTTGAGAAGTTTTAGTTCAAAATATGAGTTTGCTTACCCGAAGTTGCAAACCTTTAGGAAGTCTAGAATTGCACGTGATTAGGATTTTGACTAGAATCGAAAACAGGTTTAAGAAAGGTCGATTTGAATTGCATAGAGCTGGGTTAAATTTTTTGATTCAAATCATAAGGCATGAATGCTTGCTCTGTTTCTATTAGCATGATAATGAAAATAGTGTAAAAGGGGCGATTCGAATTGTAAGCCTTGGAGATGAAAAATATGTTGGAATATTTTTGATATGTTAAAAGCTAATAAGTTGTTGCCAGTAAATTTTTCTTTGTAGTTGTATGGATTTTATGATTGCATTTAAGAACTCAATTGTTTATTAGTTTGTTTGAGCTATGAGGTTTTCTTTGTTGAATTATTGTAAATGATATATGTTAGGTTAGTGATAGTATTATAGGAATACTAAGTAGTTAACTATTATTATTATTTTGATTGATTTGTGAATTAGAAAATGATTGAATGACTGATTGATTGACTAGTAGAATTGTATTGAATATGTTATGAATTGAGTGATTAAGCTTGTAAATTATTTGATATGGATCCTTGAAAGATTTTCAAGAAACAAACAAATGTAAATTAAAATTTTGAGTGGCCTCTTGAATGAGGAAATGATTGTTTGTGTATTGAGTTGACTAGATGATTGAATGTGGAAATCATTTGAATTGATTTGATGTGTTATCTTGATGAGTTATGTGTGAAATGGAAATTAGATTCATGCAGCAAGTTCCTTAAGGAACTTCCAAAAGTATTTTAAATTTATTATTATTATTATTATTATTGATATAGCCATGAAATTGGTGGAGAGGTAAGGGAAGTTATAACTATTGGAGCGATGAAGCGAACAAAGCACTGATACTGAATTATAAACTATGTGGTAAGTTGCCTAAAGAAACTTGCTCATAGATCCAACTCTCATTTTATTTGTATCCCTTCAATTGATTAAATTGAAAGTGTTTGATTTGAATAGCTTAAGTTAGGAGAAAGTGTTGATTTGATTGGAATGTCATGGTTGGACTGAAGAATACCACCTTGGATTCATATCGAAATTGTTTTCAAATAGTATTGTGTGCATAAAAGTGAGTTGATTTGAGTTTAGTAAATATTCTTATTCATAAGTTATTGAAGTGATGGGATCTACATCGTGCCAGGAAATGATAAATGATTGAATGTGAATTGTGAATTGAAATTGAATAGTATGAGATCAAAGTAGTTGTGTGTTATTGAATGTTAAGTAAACAAGGTGGATTTTGTCATAGTTTATTGTCTTCATGTAGGAAACGATTGAAATTGTGTGTTACATTGTTCTTGGCTTTGAAATATTTAATGGTTTTGAGTTGTTAATATTCAATTGCCATAGTTTTGGGATCATAGAATAATTGTAGGAGTGTTAGATCCCAAGTGAAATAATTTTAGGATGTCCTTGTTCACAAAAGATTGACTAGAAGTCATTCTTGCCACAAGATAATAAATTCCTTATATGTTCAGTACTTACCTACTAGTGGTTTTGTTGCCCAAACTAATAGTTTCATTGGGAATAAAAGATCATGGGCGGATTATGCGTTAAAAGAACCTTAATGAAATTGTTGGGTAGTAGCCTTTGAAACATTAAGATTAGCATCCAAAAGATGTATGATAAGGAATGTGAATGTGAAATAGTAAACTTGATTAGAAGTAGAAATGAGTAAAAGTGACAATATGAAAATGTGGATATAGAAATTTGTAGTAAGAAAGTTGGCTTAATTATTAGTGAAGTTTAGCTTATGTGAATAATTTGATTATTAAAATAATGTTTAGAAATAATTGATATGGCTCACTTGAAAATCACTAGGTGTGAATTTTTAAATAAATAGTTAACTTTGTTATAGGTGTTTTATCGTTAACTTGTCATGAAGAAATACAAGTTGAGATGAGATTCTTTTAGTACTTGTATCTAATTTAGAAGAACTATCATAGTATAGGGTCATAATTAGATTTTCCCTTTGCATCATTGGAATATATGAGTAAGTAGAGAACATTTGGTTAAATAGTAAATGAGAGATGAGTTGGGAGTTAGAAGTGTGAATATTGTGTTGTGTTCATTGATTGATAGTGGTAGATTGATTAGAAGGGTCAATTAAATTGTATGTTGATCTTGATTAGTTTATGTATTATTGTGATTTGTTAATGTTACATATATTGGTACTTGTGATAATAGTGTAATTATTTATTGTAATAGTCTATCTATAGAGCAAGTGATTTATTTACTGAGTTTTATTGAAAATCAGTATGTTTTCTTTAGATAAAAATGTTTTAGGATGCATATTGCTCGATGTTTTAAAGACCACCTTGATTGAGAAATATGACATAGTACTTGGCAGAACAGTTGGTCATAAACATTTTCATGTATATATGCATTGAGTCATTATGATTTTATATATTATAGTATTTTTCAAAAATTGAGATTTGTATGAAAGTTTTGATATTGAGAAACATGTTATATAGACGAAATTTTACAAAAATTTGTTAAAAGCTTTTCAGTTAGTGAATTAGTATCACAAGCATTTTGAAAAAAAAAAATACTAGTGTTTTTTTTTTTTTTTGAAGTTAATTGATAATATGCATTAAGAAAGTAAGTATAAAACTTGTTGGTGGATGCAATCAAATGTCTACCTACATTAGTCACATTCTAAAATTTGGGTGTGACACAAATCCTCGTTGACATGCACACCATGTGGATATGCAAGTGTTAGCCTTTTTTTTTAAATGATATTTAATTTAAGATTACAAAATGAAGGTGTATATTATAAGTTCCATTATCCTAAATCTCATTTCTCATTTTTTAGTAGGCTTTGACCCGCTTGAATCGCAAAACACACCCACAACACACCCTTCATATAATGAAATACGGATTCGCTCAATTTTTATAAGAAATTGGAAATATACATTTAAATAAATAAATATTGTGAACCTCAAAATAACATATTAGATCTGTGTCTCTCATATATTTGCTTCCTCAATGGTGGAGATCCAATTCTAGGCAGCGAGAAGAATATGTAAGGGATATCATTTATACAATTATCATAAATTCATAATTCTAATTTTCTATGCACTAACACTATAATTTAATATTTTACACGAAGGTCTTATTTATATAAATTTTATTGGGGAATATTTAACAAAACTAATCCTAGGAATTAGTAAAATGTAGTTAAAATGCATACATTATTTATACTTATTGTATTTTGTCATCTCATGATTTCATATGTGAAACATACCTTGAAATTCAAAATTAACTTGCATTAAAATATTTAAAAAGTTTAATAATATTAGTAGTATGATGATAATGATTTGTTAGATCCAATTTGTACAATTCAAATCATCAGTCACAGCAATGACAAATCAAACAATAATTTAAAAAAAATTATTTAACTTTCCAATTGGCACTAAGAATTTTGAATATAGTAAGGAAAACAAACAAGTGCACAACAAGAAGTACATATACTTGAAAGACTTCTATAACTCATCACAAATATATAGAACCAAACCATATACTTATTGAGGTTCTTGTTTACCTATCAATCTTCCCTAAACCGCAAGTGTACTCTAATTGGCCAAGTTCCCATGGAGAAGACGACTCACATAGCCGTAGTTTCAATTCCTGCACTTAGCCATCAACTTGCCATTTTCGAATTCTCCAAGCGATGGATTCAACTCCAACCAGACATTCATGTCACTTACATTATTCCCACAATAGACTCTCTTTCCAGTGCCACTAAATCCCTTCTGGAAACTCTTCCTTCTTCCAAAATAGACACAATTGTTCTTCCACCGATAATATCTGATAACTTCATAGAATCACTGTCTCGCTTTATGCCTTTTGTACGCGACGCGTTAAAATCACTTAAGGAAAGCCATCCCCCGGTTGCATTAGTTGCAGATTACTTAGCATATGAAACATTAGAATTTGGCAAAGAGCTTAACATTTTGTCATATATATTTTTCCCTACAGCAGCCATGGTGCTTTCATTCTGTTTATGTTCTTCAAATCTGGACGAAACAATTAGTTGTGAGTACCGAGACTTACCAGAGCTAGTTCAGATTCCGGGTTGCATACCTATTCATGGCGGAGATCTCCCGAGCTCCGTTCAAGATCGGTCGAGTCAAAATTACAAGCAATTTCTTCAACGCTGCAAAGGATTGCTTCGTGCAGATGGCATATTGGTGAATAGCTTTCTCGAAATTGAAGAAGAAGCCATAAGAGCTATCCAAGGAGGAGGAAATAAAAATCCTTGTATATATCCAGTTGGACCTATAGTTCATCAAGATGGGTTAAACTTTCGTGCAAGTGGGTCGGATTGTTTAGAATGGTTGGACAACCAGAAACCGAATTCTGTAATTTATATTTCATTTGGAAGTGGAGGAACAATTTCACAAGATCAGCTTAATGAGTTAGCTTTGGGATTGGAATTGAGCGGTAAGAAATTCTTGTGGGTTTTGAGAGAACCAAAAGAATCACCAAATGCAATTTACTTAAACGGTTCGAAAGAGGATCCGTTAAATTTCTTACGATATGGATTCTTGGAAAGAACCCAAGGGCAAGGAATGGTGATTTCTTCTTGGGCACCTCAGATTCAAATACTTAGTCACAAATCCACTGGTGGGTTTGTTTCTCATTGTGGTTGGAATTCGACTCTTGAAAGTATGGTTCACGGCTTACCAATAATAGGTTTTCCACTGTTTGCTGAGCAGAAAATGATTGCGGTTTTGCTATCTGATGGGCTTAGATTGGCAATAAGGTTAAAAGTAAATAACAATGGCATAGTGGAGAAAGAGGAAATTGCTGAGGCTATAAATAATCTAATGGAAGGTGATGAAGGTAAAGGAATACGCAGAAGAATTAAAGAGGTGCAAGATGCTGCTGCTGATGCGCTGAAGGGAGATGGATCTTCTACGAAGACACTATCTCAATTGGCAAAAAGATGGACAAGTTTGGGAAAATGACACGTACTTTAAAGTTTTCACAATTGTATTACTCTGATCCAGTTATATCTGTCTTTTCTCCCATTGATAATAAGATTCTTACTTTGCATGAGTAATGCTTAACATTTGTTTGGAATAATTAAAAAAAAAAACCAAAAATTCAATTTGTTTAAAATTAGACTTATGTGTAAAGTTATTTATGAATTCAATTTTAAATGAATTGAGTAGTTATTATTATTATTATTATTATTATTATTATTATTATTATTATTATTATTATTATTATTATTACGTTTCTAAACAAGGTATTTGTCTCTTATTTGTTCTTCCAAGGGACTGATGTAAAGGGGGCATGGGGTTCGTCCTCCAAGATCGTAGTCTCTTCTTAAATATTTTCTACGAATTTGTGGTTAAATACATCCTCACTCCTTCTTAACTTTGCCAAAATAATAATTTAGAGACAAATACTCTGTCTTTGTCTAAAGTTTCATAAAAACTTGCTGACCTCCCTTTTGCAATATAAACATAAGGCTTCATTTTTACAATTTTGCATTGAAAAATTTCATCAATCATTTTTTAAAGCACATCTTCAAGTGTTAATAGTAATTCTAAAAGCAAAATTCTGTCTAGCAACAATAATTTTGTCATCATCTAATTTTAATATGCAAGAAAAATAAAAATTGTCTATAACAAAAGAAAAAAGTCTTCATCATACAAAAAAATTGAGCTCTTATCTTAGAATTAACCTTCAAAAATTGTATTCATAAATGAGAAATTAACAAAAAAAAAAAAGAAGAACTCATATCTAAAAAAGCTAATTTTTTTTTTACTTAAACCTAACAAATAAATAAAAAAATAGACATTTAACAAATAAGCCAAAAAATATGAGTAAATATAAAAAGTTTGCACATTAAAAAAACTCAAATATAATAAATAAAACACAATCAATTGAGAAACAAAGAATAAAAAAGAAGAAACAATAGATTGAAGAAATATAATCTCACCTTCAATAGCAACTATTAATTTTTTTCAATAAAAAGTGATTTTTTTTTCTTTAGATTTTGGTTCTTGTAATGAAGAGGGAAAGAAAGAGAGAAAAAAAAGAAACTATAAATTTTTGGTATTAGTTTATGAGTAAGTTTCATAAAATGTTACTCTTATTTTGTGTAATTTTTGTATATTTTATGGGAGGTTAATGTATTTTTTTTCTATAATTTATATGTTGTCTTTAAAATTGTTCAAGTTAAGAATTTATTTTTTTTAAAAAAATATTCAGTTATTCTCAAATAGTTTTATATTTTACCTCACTATTATGAAGAGCCTTGAATTTTTCCTAATTCCCATTTTTTTCACAAAAGGAATTGAATGCAATTTGAGCAGTCTAATCGTAAAAACTTGTTGTAAAATCAGAGATATATATATATATATATATATATAAAGAAACAAACAAAGCACACTTAATATTCTATACACCAACTCTTAGATTTTTCAACATTGCATTAATACTTATTTGGGAATTTGTAAGTTGTTTGAAATCTGATCATAAAAATTCTCTTTACATACACAATTGGCAACTTTTTTTTTTTTTTACAAAAATATATAAATTTGTACAAATTTTATATTTTAAAAATTGTAAAAATTGTTTTATAGGAAAATTGTAACTTTTATATATAGAAAAGTTGAAAAAGGTAAATAAATAAAAATTGCATCAAAACATGATAAAATAATTTTTTGAGTACGTAGATGTATAGCCAACCCCATGTTTTTTCCTTATAGTTGCCTGAAATAACATATGATCTTTCGCTGCGATCTATGGCCAATCAGATATTATATAGGAATTCAATCAATCGTGATTTGACATTTCACTTGTACATTTTAATGCATATTGACAAGTTGCGATATGAGAGGGAAACCGTATTATGGCCGCATGAGCACATGTTCTACGCATAGTAAACGAGAAATGCTAGCTTTAGACTTTATTTATAACAGAGGAATCCTATGGAACCAACCTGGCCTCCACCGTAGAGTAAAGTCTACTCGAGAGAGATATAAGTAAAATTGGAAGAGCATTTTTTACGATTAGCGTAGTTGAACAAGAGATTCATGAACGAATGTGATAAATTATATATATTAGGATATACTAGTGGCACCACAAAAAAGAGCAATAGCTATCAAGGGTCTCATGAGAGAGTAATTCGGTTATGCACATCTAATGATTTTTCTACCATTCTTAATATATATGAAAGGTTTAGACACAATGATTCATGACACTTCTAAATACTTAATCTTTTTTACTCTCTGTACAGTTATTCTAATTTAAATGTAGGAGAGATTTTGCGATAATCACTGCTAGAATCATTTTTTTACAGAGATTGATAAGCATGTAACAGCTCAAAAGAAATTGAGATAATTTTATGATCATCATTGATGTTATCTGTGATTTATTAACATACGTTTTATCATTGCAATCTATATTCTTTTCTTTAATTTTTATTTTATATTATAATTAATTCATGATGGTGAAAGTATTCAACCAAGAATGTTATCATTTGTGTAGACGCATTCATCTTGCAAATCGCATTTACATGAACAATTGATAGTATTGTTTGAAGGCTTTTTATTTTTACAAAATTTAAACAACTTTCGGCAAGATTTCAAGCATTGAAAGTCAAAAGATCAAGATTGAAGAATTTCATTTCTTTGTTTATCTAGAGTATTCTTGCTTATTCGTTTATTTTTGTTTATGATGAAATGTTAATTCTGCATAATGCCAAGATTTCACGTAAATCTTTAAAATTTAAGAATAAATAAACATGGCAATTATTTTTTTATCGAAGTGTACAGAAAGATTTGATAGATACATGTCAAACAGTTAAAGTTGTCAACCTATTGATTGAAAAATTCTCATATATATGTTGCTTTTTTCTTCAACAACATCCTTACTGCAAATCAACTTTATTATAAATAGTGATCAAGATTGACGATCTAAAGTTGGTGACAATAGCAGAATGTTAATAGCACAACACTCCATTCATCACAATAGGATTGTCCGTTATCGTCATCAGCACATGAACAAAGAAAGAAATATACTTCAAGGTGAAAACCGTCAACTGAGAGTATAACACTACAAGAAAATTGGCTTTCAGTGATGACTTTTGTCGTCACTAAAGCCTTAAAAAGTCGTCACTAAAACCTTTAGTGACGACTTTATTAACTTTCAGTGACGACTAAAAGTCGTCACATATGCGTCGTGGCTAAAGGTCTATTGTGACGACTTTCAAAAGCCGACACTAAAAGTGGACTTTTAGCGACAACTATTTGTGGTCACTAAAAGTGAGTTTCAGTGACGACGAAAAGTCGTCGCTGAAGGTTGCCTTTAGTAACGACGAAAGGTCGTCGCTAAAGGTCACCTTTAGTGATGACTAAAGGTCGTCGTTAAAAGTTCGAAATGATTTTCTGTGACGACTTTTGTCATCACTAAAGGTCTTTTTTTTTTAATAAATTTTAAGTCACTAAAAGTACGAAATTTTTTTTTGTGATGACTTTTATCGTCATTGAAAGTCTTTTTTTTTAAAATAAAAACGAAGCCCTAATTTTAATTAATACCTGATGTTTATTACCATATAAATTATATATTAAGAAATATATAATTAATTTGAATATTGTCATTAACATTATATAAAAAAACATCATACACATTACTCTTTAAAAGTCAAGTACTTAGTATCAAAAAACTACAATGTAAATATATGACCTATTCCGGGAATGTAGAAGTCAGGTGTTTAGGTTTTTTTCAAAATAATACATTCAAAAATATCAAGTGCTTAGTTCTTTACTAGGAAGATTAGCCTCAGGATCACATGTATTGTTGTCAGGATGAATAACCTGCAAAAATTTAAAAAATCATTATAAATGTTTGCAAGCCTTTGCAAAAATACTCAACATCCCAATATATAAAGACAT
>JANHAO010028946.1:0-10484 GCA_026873985.1 Saraca asoca
GCTGAAACTTCAGGGGCCAAAATAGGAGTTTCTGAAACTCTAGGGGCCAAAGTGCAAAAAGGGAAAAGTTCCCCCTTGCACTAGCTTGAAACGACGTCGTTTTGGGCCATCCTAGCTTGGCCAAAATGATGCCGTTTCGGCGTCCTCCCTAAGAAGCCAGCAAGGCCAAAAATGTTTCAGCCAATGGACATAGAGAGGGAGAAGAGCCGTCGGCCATGGAGGAACTGGAGCTCTCCGGCATGCTTCCCGGCCGAGTTTTGGTCCAATCCTCTTCCTGGAGCTTGCTAGCACAAGTTGGAAGGTGGATACAGCCATTTGAGAAGCTTCCCAGCATGGATCACCGGTGGAGGGAGGTCATTTGAGCTCCATGGTGGCCAGCCAAGCTTGGAGAATTTCGCTACGTTTTGAGCCTCAATCAAGGTTAGTTTTGCTTCCTTATCTCTTTTAGATCAAACCTCACCCAATTAGATCTTGGGATGAGCTTGAATTTGAGTTTTTGTTGAAGAAATTTTTAAAATTTTCTCTCTCTAGATTCAAGCTCTACCTTACAGGTAAGTGGTTCCTTGTTGAGGAGTAGTAGGAATTGTAAAGAATGTTGGCAAGGAAGGTGGGGGACTTAATGGAAGCTAATGTTCAGAAACAGATTAAGCTGGTATCGTCTGAGGTGTGGATGCAATAGTTGGATTGACTTCCCTGATAATAAGGTTTGGAGGGCCAGAGGGCAGTGGAGGCAGAGTCAATTATGCCTGGACATAATGAAAAACATTAAACTCTTCCCTGAGTTGACGAACCTGCTTTGCTAGATTGTCATGTTCCAATTTAGCTGTTATTTGACGAGCTTCCTTGGCCATCCAATCATGATGATTACTATCTCTGGCTCGTTCATGATGGTGGTGCTTATCAAGAAATGGAGCACACGAAGACTATGAATGAGATCGATGAAAAGACATAAGTGGCTGGGAAAGCCACAGATGGTGCAAAATGAAACTCCTTAAGATATTGAATCTAACGACGGGTAAAGGTCTGGAGAGTCAAGATCTTACAAACACCAAAAGTTAGTCATACATGGTGGAAGTAGTCCATCAAACACACTTCGATGGCTAAGCTAGTTTTGAGTAGGGTTTCGAGTAATGTAAAATAAAATGATCTAAAGAATAAATACTAGATGGTATATATAGGTGTCGAGCACACCAATTGGCATTTCTCTGAGCGAATGGTGAGTGATCATGTGTTTTCAGCATATTAAAGATACTTGCGGGAATTTCATTAGGTAGTTGAAGTTATCACGTTGTTTGTACTAGTCTGATCACATTTTTTATCATCAGTCTAGTAAGACGGTTTAGTTCACAGGGTTCTTTCTTAACATATTCTAGGCCATTTGACTATGAGGGTAGCCAATCGACCAAGTGTCCTAGGCCATATCAACTTTGCCAATCATTAGATGGTCGAACACTGAACGATCGACTGTGGACTAATTTGTTTCAGGCTGTGTCAGGCTAATACATTTTTTTAGAATATGATTACACTGTTTAGTAACTTCAGAATAGTTCTTAACATTTTTATTTATTGTTACAATTTCAAACTTTACATGTATAATTCATTATCTCTAGCAAAATTTTATTTTAATTATAAAATTATTATTTAATTATTTAAAATTTTTTAAAAACTATATTCTTTTTCACCCTCTAGAAATTGATATTTCCTCCAATACTTGAATTTTCGATCTGAAGATGGTCTTATACTATCATTATCATCGACTCATCATTTACATTAGGGAAGTCTTTGTCCTATCTAACTTTAATTGTTGTTTAGAAGAAGGAAAATAAAAGGAGAGGGGAAGAAAAATATAACATTATCCTCTAAATTAAAAATTGAAATAAAGTCCTTTATTTCCAATGTTTTAAAATTAAATTGGGTCATTGAACTGAAAAAGAGAATGATTCAAGGTTTAATGCTTTTATTAGGGTCAAGCTAAAGTTAAATTGAAATTATGATATACATTATAAATAATTAAATTTGTTGAGTCTAGTCCCTATTTCAAATGATATTATAAGCTAATCTGATAATAACAAACATTTTGAATATGATTAATATATTTGCTTTTAGTGGAATTACCTTGGAAGGCCTTGAAGAATAATTAGTTTGGCCTAAAAATGTTTCTTTTGAAAGTTAGTCTGTCTCTTTAATTTACCTTAATGTTGAAAATTATTTTAAATAGTATTTGCCTTAAGGAATTTTGAAAAATCCTCTCAAAATATTTTTTCCATAATGGTAAAGGTTTTGACAAATTTTATTCTTGGGAAAATATGGTTTTAGATGAAAAGAATGCTTGAAAATCAATTACAAATGTTTTAATCAAATATCTTTTCAACACAATTATTCAAAACCAATTACATCTATTCATGATTTGATTCAACCAATATTGGGTGAGTGAATTGATTCATCGGCTTGGAATGAACATGCGAATCAATTTGTGGCCCTTTGAATTTTGCTTGAGAGCTTTTCATTTTGAGTGAATCGATTTGAAAAACAATTTACACATAAAAACACTAGGCAAGAGAACTGATTTGTGTGCTTCAAATTTTATTCAGAAAGCACTTCAATTTGATGAATCAACTCGTGCATCAATTCATAATTCAAAAATTGCCTTGTGAATCAATTCAACTATGGTAAATTTTGAATTAATGGCTCTTAACTATGTCTAATGGCTCTCACTAGTACTACCTCTTTACTCATTTTCAATGAGATTCTTCATCACTCTTAGAGGCAAATACAACACATTTTCTCTGAGCTTTATTTGTTTATTCTGTTTCTTCATCTTGAGCTAGATTTGTGCAAAACACTTATCTATTCAGTTTGTAATTTGAAAATCTAAGTTCTTGATTGTAAACCTTCATTATATCTCTTATTTCTAGATATTTTTTTTCAAGTTAGAAAATCCTAGGTTAGCAAGAGTGAGGATGTAATATCTCAAATTTCTAAAATCAATTTTAGTAATAAAATGGCTTTTCAAAAAATTCAAAAAAGGTACATTTGAGAATTTCAAGAAATTCAAAACTATAAATTTTGGGTTATGAAAAGTCTAGATATAGTACAAATAGATTACATGATTTTTAAGAAACCTTAGCATATTGAAATTCCTATGTTTGGATGCTCATAAAATAAAAATTGTGTATTCAGAATTTAATTTCTAGAAAACTTTAGAAAGACCAAAAAGGGCTATAAGTGCCTTATGAGTGTGAATTTATAGCCATTAAGAAGGAAATTAATTTAACTAATTTGTGTCAAAATTTCAAAGCTACTGGTGATTGGTGAGTATGTTGAATTTGGGCTTGAAGTTAAGGAAAGAAGAAAAGTGGTCAAAAGAAAAACTAGTCAACTTGAAGGCAAGGGAAGTTGACCCAAATATTTTCTATTTTGCCTTCCAAAGTCGGCTTCTTCTTCTTCTTCTTCTTATGTAATTCACGCATTATTTTCTAACTTAATTTGAAGTTCTCCTTTTCTCTCTACACATACACTCTTTCTCTTTACAAGTAAGCAATTTATTCTTTTATGTGAATTTCTTATATTTTTATTATTAATTCCTCTCTTTTTCCTCTTCAATTTGATATTAAAATCATGTTGAATCATTGTGTAAAATCTGAGTTATGAATTTTCGAAGTTCACAATTACTATTTATGTCATTGTTCAACCCATGAACTCACCTGATTTTTTTTTTTTGAAATTTTAGAGCTTGAATATGATATATTTAGCTTGTTTTTTTTTTTTGCAATGGAACCATAACTCAATTATATTTGACTGTTTGGTGAAAGAAAAACCCTGAAATAGCTAAGAAGCTAATATGCTATTCTTTTTGTTTATGAAGAGTATTGAAGATTTTTTGTTGGAATTGTGTTCTTGTGTTACTAGCCTATATATGAGTAATTCTTACCTTTCTTGTAAATTATAGTGCATTTGCTGCTTGTGACCTATTAAATGAGGGTGTAAGTTGAGAAAAATAGATATTTATGATTTTGTGACAAAGTTTGAGTGGAATGGATTTGTTAATCTAATGGTTAAATTTCTATTGAAATCGCTGAGTTTTATGCATGCTCAAGTTTCCAAAACATATTGTGTTGAATTCCTAGGTGTGGTGTGAAATTGGAAGTTATTTCTCCTATTTTTCTACTATTTTCCTATAAACCCAGGTCCTGCAATTTGAATCGCAACTTTTGCACTCAACTTATAATCATGCTTGTGGAAATCCAACATTTTTGTTCTTAAGATTCAAATCGAGATTTTAACTAAATTCGTGCAAATGGAATCAAACCTTCCTATTCTATTTTTTCAATTCTAATTGTGATTCTAATTGTATTTAAATTTAGACTTCCCAAAAGATTACAGGTTATGGCGAGCAGACTTGCATTTACAACTAATTTTCCTTAAGTCGAATCAAATTTCAAGCTGATCTTACTCGTGATTCTGATTACAGCTCCATAAATTTTCACATTTTTTAGCCTAATTCCACTTTTTTCTAAGATATCTCCTATTCGCTTTGGGCTAACTAGTTCAAAAATAATAATTAAGAAAACCTAAAAGAGTAGCTCATAAACCAATATGAATAAACTTAATAAATGTTTATGCATTAATATTATTGAAATAATTCTAGTTGTTAATAAGGTAATGGAATGAGAAATGTATGATTGAAATCATGATTGGATGAGATTATTATGATACGATTGTTGTGAATGATATTGTTTAAAATTTGATAATTTCCTATGAGATATAGGATGATATATAGTATATGAGGAATGATGGTAATAAGATTATAATGGAAATGTGTCTTATGTGATATAACTATTATGAGCATGATATTATTGATAGCTTAAATAGCTTTTATGATATCTAAAATATGATTGATGGGATGTGATGGGAAAAAGAATCGGATCCTGGATCTACGCGTTCTGGTATGATGAGTGGGATAAAACTGGGATTGTATGGGATAAAGCTGAATCGGAGTAACAAGAAGATTTATTATTTTTATGCATTCTACTTTTACCTATTTTATCATTTCATGGGATGTTGAAATGTGATATAATGATATTACATAACGTAACTGATAAATGAGAAAAATGCACATTATTAAGTTGATTATTATCTCTTGATTTGTTATTAATTTGTGACTTTTCTACTCCTTTTGTTTTAGCTTAGTCTATTTATTCTTTGGTACTGCTGTGTTTTGTATTTCTCTTTGTAGGTCAGTAAAAAGGCTTGAAAAGAAGGATGAAAGCAGGAGTTCGAAGCACAATTGGATTAAAAAAAAGCTAAGGAAGAAGCCATGTGAAGAACTCAACTCAACCATGATTGAAGCTAAAGAAATTGAAGAACCCAGCATCGAACACGGCCTGGCCGTGTCCTGGGATATGGCCGTGTTCGGTGCAAATACTAGCAACTTCTTTCCTGAAACATGGCCAGCCCATGTCCCAAAGCACAGTTGTGTTCCAACCCTTGTCAACCAGCTATATAACCTGTTATTATGTGACCTGATGAAGACATTAGCTAGATTTAAGATAGATTACATAGTCTTTACATTCTTAGGTGTTTCTTTGAGCAGAGTTTGAGATCTTCTTTTGGTTTAAAGTTCTTGCAAGGATTCTACTTTCTTTTCATCTTAGTTTTCTCTTTCAATATTCATCTTTACTTCTTCTTTCTTGTTCTAAACATTATGTAGTTCTTTACATTAATGAATTTGGTTTTTACTTCTATCATGTCTGAGTAGATTTTATTCTAAGATTCAGAATAGCCTAATTATGGTTCTTTGATGTTAATTGATTGATTTTCTATTGCAATTACCTAGTATAAATTGATTCAACTATTATGCCTGCTGAATTCTTGACAAAGTATTTGGCCAATATTTTATCTGATCATAGGTAGATAGTTGAAGTACTGAAAGGAAAAGATTATCACCTGAACCTTGCAGTTGAATAAAGAGATTTTAATCATGAAAGTAGATTAAGTTTCTTTAGGATTTGAATTGGTTAGCATAAATCTTAAAGAGTTTAAATTAATCTAAACCACGAAAGTAGGCAAATGGGTTAATTTAAATACTATTATTAGACCTTGAAAGAGGCTAGTAATTAACTTAGGATAAACCATCCTCAATTATCGAAGTAATTACAATAGGAAAGATTTTAATTATCTATTAAAGACCATAACTGTGGTGAAACTCCAATCCTAGATTTTTATAATTAAACTTTGCTTATTAATTATTTATTGCCCTTTCATTAAATCTCTTTATTATCTTTGATATTCTTTATTGATTTAGGTAACTTACATTGCAAACTGTAGTAATTGATAACGAGATCCCTATGGGATTCGACTCGCATTTGCTGATATCTACTATAACTACACTATGTGCTTGCAGAAATTACACATCAGTAATGTATAAGAATAACGGCTTAAGGTCCTAAGAACTCTGATTTGGTATAACGTGCTACATACAAAGTGGTATGAAACCATTCAGAGTTAAGTCTCTAAAACTTAATGACTTGTTTATGAGATTAGGTATGAGATATAATTGCCTGGTTATGATATTGATGCATATATGTACTATTTATGTTGGATAAGTCCATAAGTTTGGTACGAATTTATCTCACTGAGCCCCAGACTCACTCTTTTGTGGATTATTTTTTTTTTTTCAGATTCTCAAGATATAGTAGTTATTCCTACCTTTGAGAAGTAAGATGAATAACGATCCAATGGAAATTACTGATAATACTTTCATCACCATGATAGATAGTCCGCTAGGCATGTATGAGATTAGGGTTCATTACATAGTAATTCTAAATCTAGCTGTGAAGTTCCTCTGCAATCCCTAAACATATTATTGATGATGGCCTTAGGATGGTTTGATCCTTAAGGTATCTATCATTTATATATTTTGTTGAGTTTTTGAAATATGTAAATAACATGGCTATAGAGTCCTCAAGGACATAGTTAGTCTAACCTATACTTCTAATCCTTAACAAGTTATATATGGGGTATTGTAGAAGAATGACTCATAGAGCTAGCCAGTGAAATGTATGTAAGTTTTAGAAATTTTTTGGATAACCATGAATATTATTATTTAATGGACATGTGCCTTAATGGGTAATGTCTTTGTACATTATGTAAGCAAGATTATATCAAAGTGACTTTCTACTACATGAGTTTCTGATTTCTCAACTAGATAAATAAACTTGAATATTGGATTAAGGCAAATTGAAGCAGATGCGAGTATAAATGAATAATGAAAAAAATTCATAGGTTGGTGTCTATCAATAGGGAAAATGATATTCACGTCGGTCATAACCACAAAATTGGGTTGTGGCGAAGGAATCTCTTGAATGATTAGCTTTGAGTAAAGAATCTCAAAGGGGTTTTGATTATTTGGGAGATACAACTCTTGTAAAGGCTTTTTCAAGTGCTAGGTTCAAACTTAGAAGGATTTGATATAATGGAACCAAGTTTGTTCAAACTTGAAGAGTGGATGTATACCGTAGAGTGAATCTTCAAGGGGGATCCACTATACAAATTAGCGTTTGATCTCTTTAACCTTTCTATATTAATTTTCTACAATTTATTTTTCTACACTTAATATCTATTGCAATCACTATTATTCAAGTTGATGTTGAGTTGCAAATGTGTAAGATGTTAGATTCTTTAGGTCAGATTGTGAGATTTTTGATCATTTGCTTCTTAATCATTGGAATTTTGAAACTTTAAATCCATTCCATCCCTATTTGTTGGAATCTTAGGCTATAATTGGCATCAGAGCTTGGTTCTTATGTTAAGGTGTAACCACCTTAATTGGATCCAATGGATTCTAATAGTTTTAGCACTTTACCTGAATGCCTTCCATTGAACAAATCCTCTGGATTCAATGGACAATATTACACATATTGGAAACAAAAGATGAAAGATTTCATTTAGGCCACCAACATTGATATGTAGGAAATTGTTGAAAATGGATACAATTTACCTACCAAAGTTGAAAACAGTGTTACTATTTTGAAACCTAGAAGTGATGAAGTGAGGATGAGAAAAAGAAACACCTTTTTGCTTCTAAGGTAAAGTGGATTGTATCTAATTCACTATGGCTTAATCAATATGAAAGGGCATCTAACTGTGCAACTATAAAAGGCATGTGAGATGCTCTTTAGATTGCTCATGTAGGAACTACACTAGTGAAAGCATCTAAAGTTCATTCCTTTGTATCCCAATATAAACTTTTCAAGATGAATGATGGTGAATCTATCATAGATATAATCCAAAGATTTATTATTATTATTATTATTAATGATTTGAGCATTATTGGTAAGAAATTTGAAATTGCTGACTTGGTTCATAAGGTGCTTCGCTCATTGATGATAAAATGGCAATTGAAGATTACCGCTATTAAGGAGTCCATGAATATGGGCATGCCTAACTTACAAGAGCTTTTTGGTAATTTGGAGGAGTATGAAATAGAGTTTAAAAGGTTCTCCAAGTCAAATGATGATGACAGAAGGAAGAAAAACCTTTTTCTCAAAGCCACCATCACCTATGATGAGAAAGGTAATGAGTTAGAAAGTTTTGAAGATATTCATGATACATTAGTTAAACATGACTTGGCACTTATCACCAAAAAGTACCAATGGCTTTTAAAGGCTCAAAAGGTTAGTGGAAAATGAAGGCCCTCTCTCCCTAAAAGAAATGTAGGTAAAGGAGAGCAAAGCAATCAAGCTAGCCCAACTTGCTACGAGTGCATAAAGTCAAGACATATCAAGTATAATTACCTTGGATACTTCAAGAAGTAATTGGAAAATGAAATAAAGAAGAACAAAGAAATGAGCTCATTTAGCAACTTGGGATGATGAAGTGGATTCCAATTGTGAGGAAGAGAAAAATAAAGAAGCACTACTTTGTCTCATGCCTATGGGAGACAATGGCAATGAGATAAAAGATGATGATTCCATCCATGCTCTTGATGATGTAGATGATATATATGGGATGCACATTTTTCAAAGAAAATCATTGCATCTATAGAAAACAATATTGAAATTTTACAAAAGGAGAACAATGATTTATTGGAAGAAATTGAGAACCTTAAAATCTCATCACAAGTGTGTGCCACTTGTGAAATTCTTAAGTCAAAGATTGATGATTTGACAAAAATGCTTAAGAAATTCACAAAAGGCAAGCAAACACCTGATGTTTTTGCTTAGAATCCAAATATATGGTTTTAACAAAAAAGGACTTGGATATAAGCCAAGTGTGAAAAATTCCTTTTTATAAAATCCTCTTTGTTAAAGAAACCATAGGAAATGAACCTCATATGATGTGTTTCCATTGTTGACAAAAAGGTCATGATATTTACTCTTATGCTCATAAAAGGGACATTTATGTTTGAGAGAAAATGATTTAGGTATGAAAAGGATCTTCTAGTAGAACTAGCTCTCGAAGATCCAATACTAATTGGGTACCCACATCTAAAGAATGATTTTCTTTTGTAGGTGTTTGAGAGATTCCAAAGTGACATGTGGTTTCTAGATAGTGGATGCTCTTTGGCATGTGACAAGTGACAAGTCCAAATTCTTTTCTCTCACTCTTGTTAGTGGTGGAAACATGACCTTTGGAGATAATGCTAAAGGCAAACTGATAGGTGAAGGAAGGGTTAGTAAGAACCCTTATTCTTGTATTGAAAATGTTTTGTTGGTAAAAGGGCTCAAATATAATTTGCTCAGCATTAGTCAATTTTAAAACAAGGGGAATAAAGTCACTTTTGACTCCACTTATTGTATAGTTAAGAACAGGAATGATAAGTAACTTAAGTTGGTTGGCAAAAGAGACAATTATATTTATATGATTGATATTGACAATAAATCTGTCCTTGATTCTAAGTGTTTGGTTTGTGTGAATGATGATTCTTGGCTTTGGCATAAAAAGATTACTCATGCAAGTATGAATCTTATTAGAAAACTATCTAAAAATGATTTAATTGTTAGTTTGCCAAAGCTCAAGTATAACAAAGATAGATTATGTAGTTCATGTTAAACATGGATGATGCGAATAATAGTTATGAAAATATATTGTTAGGTACTGGTTGGCTAGACATTGTAACTCACCTAGAACACAAAGTGGAAGAGCCTTCAAATATGGATGCCCAGAACTTTTATTATATGTTAAAAGCTATACATCGATAATTATGGATAGGTTATACTAATGATTTAGATTTGTCATTGGTAGTAAGGATGTTAAACATAAAATTTGACTTCAACTTATTGCAGAATTCCTTTGATTATATTATACAACTTATGACCAAGGTACACCCATTTGATAACATTATTCCTTCTAATTTTTATGAAGCAAGGAAGTTAGTGAAGAAGTTAGGATGGGGTAGTGTAATGCCTCAAATAAATAGAATAAATAAAATGAATTAATAATGAATTAATAATAATGTTAGTATTTATGTTTGGGAAGCAAAG
>JANHAO010028947.1:0-10486 GCA_026873985.1 Saraca asoca
ATTCCTGATTCAATTGGACCTAATAATGAAAATGAAAGATTAACAAAGCTAGAGTGCAATCATTACAAGTGGACAAGTTAGTAGCATAATTATAGGGCAAGGCGGGTCAGATCTCAATCTAATTTTGAGAAATCAAATAAAGAAAATAATTGAAAAGGATAAACAATTCTCTTCAACCATGGTACTTGTGATTTTTTTATCCAATTTTCCTACAAAATCATCTTATTTTGAACATGACCATATACTTCACACTAAGGCATATTAATTTTATTAGCAAATTCAGAGCCATTACAAGCTCATACTACAGAGGAGCCTTAGGGGCATTGCTAGTTTATGACATAACTAGAAGAGGAAGTTACGAATGTGTAAGACAATGGCTGCATGAGATGAGGGAATTTGGGTTCGAAGATATAGTGGTTGTTCTTGTTGGTAATAAATATAGTTTTACCCATTTTATTCCATTTAGAAATATCTTTAATAATAAAAACATGCAAGCAGACTCCTCAATAAATCAAAGTTGCAATACCAGTTACACAAAATATAGTAGAGTTGTTCACAAATTTGTCAATGAAGAAATCAATTTCCTGTAGTCTTAAAATGGGAAAATCAAAGTCAAGATGAGGTACCTGTAACAAAGCATAACCATGCTGAGGAATGGTCGGTGATTGTTGCAACTTCAAATAGACCCTTTGCCGAGGACAAAGGCATGCAGCACCGTAAGGGTTTAGTACAAAGTAAACAGCTTCGAAGTCAGACAAAAAAGCCAAAAAAGAAGCTTTTTTTAATTCCAGCAGCTAGACATTAGCGGCGGTTGGCAGAAAAACGTCACCACTGAAATATTTTTTTTTTCTTTCATTTGCTCTCCACATGATTTGAACTCCAGTCTTGTTAGCTCGCCGTGTCCTTAGCAGCGGTTTTGGCAACCGCCACAAAATACAACCCCTTCCTGGCGGTTTCCATAAAGCATTGCTAAATATCACATGTTTTCAGTTTTCTTGTTTTTTTCGACAGTTTTTTCTAACCACCGCTGTTGAACTGCCGCTAAATGCAGTTGTTTTTGTAGTGGAAGGTACATTTGGGTTATTGAAAATTGTGTCATTGTTAATTTATTTATCATCATTCACATAAATTGATCTTCCATCACCAATCTTCCGCCTGTAATTAGCTTTCACAAATTGCAATCCATGACAAATACCATTCCAACACCAAGAGGTTGCCCTTGGCCTAGAAGCTTTCCACAAATTAGCGGTATGTATATACAGGCTTTTCAACACTTTAACCCATAAAGCATTAGGGTTATTAAGAAATCTCCATGCTTTCATGCCAAGCTGGGCAAGGTTAAAGCTTTCATAGTCTCCACATCCCATTCCTTCGCTAAATTTGCTTTCTATCAAATCTTTCCAATTAATCCAGTGTACTCCTCCTTTTCCTTTATGTTTTGACCACCAAAAATTAGCCACCACGAAGTGTAATTTCTTACCAAAAGACTTGAGAAATTTGATAATTGCCATGGCATAGTATCATGAGCCGATAGCTCTGGCCAACATACTAGCCTTCTAATAAATTCGAGCTATACTTGAATAGATAATCGAGGCATAGAAGATTTTGTTGCTCATACAACCAAAATCCCATGTACAACATTTTTGCAAGCAAACATGAGTGTGCAGTCAAAGCATTAGTGCATACCGACTCTTAAAGTACGTACCACACAAGAAGCCTCTAATATATATCAAGAAGGGACTTTTAAAAATAAGGAGAGGGGTAACTTCATTTCGTTAATATATGTCTCATTATATAATTTTAAGTGTGTAGGGAGAGTATCTCTACGCTCCACACTATGATCCCTAGTCCGAGTTACAGTGCTCACCTAATCACCGAATGCACTCTCTTTAAAGAGCATTCTAAATAAAAGCCCTATAGACAAGAGTAAACATACTTTTTCTCAATTGACATAAGGACTTTTCTTCTAACTCCTAAGGATTTTAATACACCATCTTATATAGACGTGAAGATAAAAATGCATGGATCACAACCATGTACTTTTCTACTTGTACTAGACAAACCATTAATGCTAAAAATATGCAAATATCCCAAAAATGAAAAAAATTCAAAAAATAATTTACAAGTGCATTTGCTCTCAAATTTGTACCACAAGGCCTCCTTTTCATTCTTGATTTTTACACTAAGTTTCATCCAAAATTGAGCACGTTTGCTTATTGAATTGGTTCACAAGGCTGACCTTTGACATTCTCTCCCACTTCAAATGTTAATGCCCTCATTGATGCCTTAATCTGACACAGCTTCCATAAAGGTTTCTCCTTTCAAGTGCTAGCTTCTCGAATCTTTATGTGGGTTTTTAGTCTGCTCTACTTGAACTACTTCCTCGACTCCTCTGCTTATCTCTTTGAGCTAACATCATTTGAGAGGCTTTGATGAATGACATCCTCAACTTGACATTGCTTTCAGGACCGTCGTCAATTTGTTGCTCCTTAACTCCTTACTAGACTTCCTCTTTGCTCTGTCTCCTTGAACTTACACCATTACACATTTGTTTTCCCTCCACAACTTTAGGTAGTTGCAGAGGCAACTTTAGTGTCTTCAGTGATGCTGCCTCTGCAGACTTTGTATTCTACCTCTGTATACTTAACTTCGTTGTCTCGACATAAACTCATGTGTCACTATGCATAGCTTTCTTAGCTCTATCACCTTTGAAACTTCACCTGTCCCACCGCCTCTACAGCATTTAGGTTGTTACCTTTATAATTGTGCTTGCATCACTACCTTTGTAGCTTATAACACATTGTACGCCATAACTCTTGATTTGACTCAATACCTTTATATCAACTTGCTACCTTTGTAGCATAAGTGTGTGTTACCTCTATAGCTTATGTGCTAGTTTGGTATTTTGGACATTTATTGATAGATAGCCCTACATCCAATGTCCCATACCATCAATGTGAGAGCCACAAGCCTTATATTTTCTTCAAGTGCAAGTCCCATGCCTTGCTTACAAAACATGGCCTGCTCACAAGTTTTATACCTTACTTACAAGTTTGCTCACTTTGGGTTCGATCAATCCATTATACTTCTATTACATAATGTTCACACTTGATCGAATCCTCCTGACCCTCTTTGAATTAACACCTTTGTGGTATCATTTGACCATCACAATCTAACTATAGTTTTGCAACCTAGCACCACAATCCTCACAACCCCTCCTAAGTTTATACGCTCAAGTGCTATCTCCTTGAAGATAATACTAGGTCATCTCCCATCACCCTTATAGCCAGTCACTAGTATCTTTGCCCTCATAACAACTTCTTCGATAATTAGTGCCTTATCTCTTGGCATTTCTCAAGTGACATTCCTCTTCTAAAAACTCTTTCTTCAAGCATATCCTCATGATGGCTCCCCTACATCAATAACTTTGATGAGGGTTAAGCATCAAGTATCTTTCACTCAAGCTCAATTTCACTTTGCTTATGCACAAGTAAGTGTGAATCTCATGGTCATTGTTGTAAAGTCTATTAGCCTATGGAATCCTAGCTACACCTTTTCTTCGATTTTGATAATTGAAAAATAATTTTATTAAAAAATAATTTTAGAAAAACACTTTAGTTGATATCATAAACTAATCATATGTTTAAGTGTTTATTTGTTTTTACAGGATTCAAAGTTGATCAAAACTTGCTCAAGAGATCAACATTGGTAGTAAGTTTTTATTTAATTTATTAGGGTATTTTGTAATTGAAATCTTATTCAAATTACTCAATCATGTTTTCTAAAAACAATTTAAATTGAGGTAAAATAAATAATTTAAAATGAATTTTAAATCAGAAGTTTTCAATCAGACATTTTACTTATTCCTTCACAAGTTAAATTTTTATAAAAATTATTTTTCACTATGTGAATTGATTGACGAATTGATTTATCACTGGAAAACTTTTGAAATAAACTTGAATCGATTCATGAAAAAAAACTTTTCTTACAGAAATTTTGGAACTTTTCTGAATTGATTCGATGATGAATTTTCACATAATTTGAATCAATTCATAAATTAATTAGTTTGTTACAAGTTTGTTATAACTGCTACGGATTGATTCTAGAATCGATTCAAGGGCTGAAAATCAGTTATTTTTATTTGAATTATAAATAGACTAAACCATATTTTTCAAACATAAGTTTTTAATAACTCAATGCGATAGAAAACACAAAAACTCAAAGCTTACACTAGATATTCATTACTTTACCTGGTTTGAATGATTTAATCAAATCTTGAGCAATCTGAAGGAGATTTCTACTTAGTTAATTGAGATTTACATCTTAATTTTATTGTATAGTATTTCTAAACTCTGTCTTGGTTATTTCTTCAATTTTCTAGGGTGTAGGAATCTAGATACAAAGGAATAAGTTGATATTCCCTTTGCATCCTTCTAGAATTGTGAGGTTGATTGCAATTTATAATAGGTTTATTGAATTCTTGTTAATTCTTCATAGCTGTGAGGTTGATCATAGTTAGCTAAAGATATAGAATTGTTGTATCTTAGGTATTACAAGAGCCTGTAGAATTTCTTGTTATAAAATTGGTTTATAGGAGCCTTATTGAATTCCTATGCTTATTAATAAAAGTGATCATACGGTTGAATATTGATCCAATGGAGCAGACTTGAATTGCGATTTTAATTTAAGTTGAATCACTTAAAAAAGTTTTTGTGTCTTGAATCTTTAATTACTATTTTTATTTTACTACATTTATATTCTTGCACAGTTATTGGTTCTGTAATGTTAATTTTTGCATAAATTATGTCTTGAATTTCTGTTATACTGAATTTTGTATTTCTAGTTCCACATTAAGTTTTGAAATCTATTTTCTATTAATTTATCCAATAAACTATTTGATTGTTAACCATATAATTTGATTCAAGAAAGTCTTCTGCTGTGCATTTACTTGAAAATTAAAGTTAACAATCACATTACAATTAACATAGTTGTTAATTGATTTAGATAAATAAAAAGTATCAAATTCTCCTAAAGGAACAAAGGCAAGATATGAATTTTTATAGTTATTATTAGGACCAACAGTTGGTATCAAAGCTTTAGCTCTTGATACTTTTTTAACTTAGGGGAAATAATGGATTCTAGCTTTATTTTTCTGCCAAAATGCTGTCTTATGCATAATCCTCTAGGATTTAATGGTGAACATTGCACATATTGGAAACAGAAAATTAGGGATTTCATAGAGGCTACAGACATAGACATGTGAGATTTAGTTGAAGAAGGTTATGAACCCCTTATGAAATTAATAAATGGATTACCATAGCCTGAGCCTAAATCATTGTAGACTGAAGAAGAGAGAAAAATACATTTATTTGCATCTAAAGTAAAATGAATTATTTCTAATTCATTATCACTTAATGAATATGAAAGGATCTCTAATTATGTTACTGCTAAAGAGATTTAGGATACCTTAGAAATTGCACACATAGACACTACACAAGTTAAAGCATCAAAGATGCATGTTCTAGTATCTTAATAAAGGATTTGATTCAGAGATTCACTGCAATCACTCACTACAATCACTAACCATTTGATGTTACTTGACAGAAAGTTTGAGAATGCTGATTTGGTTCACAAGGTTTTAAGATCTCTAACTGAAGAGTGGCAGTCCAAAGCGACAGCCATCAAGGAATCACAAAAGATGGGCATACCAACAATTTATGAACTTTTTGAAAACTTATAAGAACATGAATTAGAACTCAAAAGATATAAGAAAAATGGAGATGATAAAAAGAAAAAAGACATTGGCTTTGAAAGCTACAAATGCACTTGATTCAGATGAGGATCAATTTGAAAATGATGAAGTTGATGATGAAAAAGAAGAAATGGCTTTAATCAATAAGAAGTTGCAGAAGATTCTAAAAGAAAAGAGGAACAAAAAGAAAAAGAAAGCTACAATTCCACCACCAAAAGAAAGTAGAATAAGGGAGAACAAGGAAGTACATCAAACACAACACCAACCTGCTTTGAATGTAAAAAGCCTGGACACATAAAGCTAGTCTGTCCAGTGTATTTGAAGAAACAATTTGAGAGTGAAAGAAAGAAAAGAAAACAAGCATCAAGAAAAGGGAATTTAGCTTTTTGGGAAGATGGAGATGCTGATTCAATAGAAGATGAGGTAACAAATGAAGAAGCAAATCTTTGTCTTATGGCTAGATTTGATGAAGATGTTGAGGTATTTCAGTATCCATCATTTCCTCATGGTACATATATTAGTGATTCAAATAATGAAATTGAAAATGATTCTGATGTTGATGATTTGTATGTTGAAATATATGATTTACTCGTTAAAACTAGGAAAGACCTAAAAAAAGTTAAAATTAAAAAAGAAAACTTGTTGAAAAAGTTAAAGCATCAGAAAATAAAAATAGTGATTTAAATGCTTTAGTTAGAAAGTTGAATGAAAGAAAGGCATGTGATCAATGTGAGTCATATAGATCTGAAATAGCCTTATTGACAAAATCACTACAAAGTTTCACAAATACTAATAAAAGATTTAATGATATTCTAAAAAGTCAGAAACAATCTCAAAGTAAATTTGGATTATGATATAAATAGTAAAAAACTATTGACAAATCTAGCCAACTTAAAGAGTTCTAAGGACTCAAAATGCAATCCGATTGTACAAATAAAGATTCAAGAAATGATGAGAAAAAATAGCAAGAATGTAGAAGGATTTTTAACATGATTCAGCTAAAATCGGGTAGCATCGGTTCCTACGTCCAGAGTATTGTTTTATTGCTTTGGTGAAATTTCTACAGAGTTTTCAATATGCGTTTTGGGGCCTTTGGATAAAGATACCTATTGTGTCTATTCCTCCCCCCTTTTACAGAGGCTGGGAGGTTGCAAACATAATTACATAAGTTTATTTCTGTTACATCAAATAATAAATATATCTGACAAGTATAGCTTCTGCAAATAGGCTTCTACAAACTGCTGGCTGACTTCTATAAGTTGCTTTCTGTGAGTGGGCCTGTGTAAGTTGCTTCTTACAGATTGGCCTCATAAGTTAGGTCTAAGAGGGTGTTTGCTTCAGGTTCTCCCTCAACGAGCCTTTAACTAGGTGAGATGTCACATCTTGTGAGTTGGGACTCAATCTGGGGTCATTGCTGGCCCTTAGTCAGTGATGTCAAACTTGCGAGCTTCGTATTTGGCAAAGCTCGCATAAGGAAAATTGTTGGCTATGCAAGCCAAGACTCGTGCCTTAATGAGTTGGGGCTTCTTGAGCGATTTTAGCTCTTGAGCTTATCTGTTGCTAGGCTTTTGCCAGCCCACTTTATGTAGTACCAGAAAATTTTCATAACATTAGCCCCTCAACTCTTAGCTCGCTTCACGGGCTGGGAGTTACAGTTTGCTAGCAGAGGCCTTATTTGTAGATTGTCGTGCAATCAAAGTCTTTACAGTCAGCTTATCATTTCATCTGTTCCAGGCCATACCCTCCACTATATGTGCTTCATAGTTATTGGCTTGTCAACCTTGTTTTCTTCTAAGACATTTAATTGAGAATAGTTGGACCTTTTCTAGACTCTTCAGTGAGACTAGGCTAGTCTATTTAAGACATGGGGAATCCTTTTTCCTTCTTCATTGAGTGACCTGATGGGTGCCTCAGATAAGCCCCCCATATTTCTGATGTTTTGTGTTTCTAATGAGACATGTATGGTTTACGGTATAGGAAGTCTTTATGGGCAATCCTTTTTTAAGGACTTTGGGAGATCTTGTACAGATCTTGGATTATTTCCTCACGGTTATGCCATGGGCTTCATCCTTCCTAGCCATGTTCCTTTGCTTCTCAATCCTAGAGGGATAGATGAGCTGGAAAAGGAGCCTCTAGCTATGGAGGATGACAAGAAGAAGATTAAAGAGCCATCATGCTCATCAGTCCTCTTACTGGTTGGAGTTCATCTCCAAGAAGCTAGTTTTATTTCCAGAATGTTATAGTCGTAGGTTTCTTCTGATTTGTATTTTGAATCTTTTAATATAAATTTACCTTATTGAGTGAGGCTTTTAATAAATGAACTTTTCTTTATGATTCTTGAGCATTGAGTTGGATATTGTACATATCATAGATGATAATATGAATTCATGCAAATTACAGTAAAATAAGATGTTTAGATAACCAATCGGTCATATTTGTTAATGAATTTGAGCATCATAGTGTCTTACTTAGTGATAAGTAGTGTGTAGGTAGGTCATATGAAAGCTATGCCTAGTAGTAAGTCATATGAGAGTTACGAGCAATAGATCACATGCGAGCTGCAAGCAATAGGTTGCATGAGAGCTATGAGTAATAAGTCGTATGCATACGATGCCTAAGAAAGTTGGTCATATGCATGATCAATAGGAGGTCGTATGCACATGGTGCCTGAGAAAGTTGGTCATGTGCATGCTAAATATGAGACCACATATATATGGTGCCTAAGAAAGTTAGTCATATGCATGACGAGGTTGTGTGCATATAGTTCCTTAAAAAGTTGGTCATGTTCACGAGTTGGAGGTCACATGCATACAATGCATAAAAAAGTTGGTTGTATGCATGACCAATAGGAGGTCGCATGCATATGGTCTTGAGAAAGTTGGTCATATGCATGCTATATATGATATTGCATGCATATGGTGCCTAAGAAAGTTAGTCATATGCATGCTAGATCGCATTAGGATGGTGTCGGGAAGTAAGTCATTCTAATGCGATAATGTTAAGTTAGTCATATTAACATGGTGCCGAAGAATAGGTCACATTAGCACAATACCAATTTAACCCAGAACTTAAAGGATATAATCACAAGTTGGGATGGGGAGCTCGCTTCTTCGAGAGCTTACTACTAAATTTTCATTTCGCTAAAAATTTGCTCAGAGACCATTACACATAAAAATTAGGTTGCTTCTACATGCTTGATCTGGTGCTGAATCCAATCAAGATTAGAAAATTTATAAACTGAGTTACTTAAACTACTTGTAGTATAGGCAACACTGGGTCGAACCTTTGGATCATTTTGGATGATATCAATCAGATTAAGAGATATAAATGAGGGGGGATTAACAGTAACTATACTAACATAAAACTACAATGCAAAAATATAAATAACAGTAAGTAAACCAACCAACCTAAGGGAATCAACTAAACTTAAGATTAATGTAACCTTGATCACTAAATATTCATTTAATTTTCAATCATATTTTTTGGCCTTAAATCATAACAAGAAGCCTTGAAATGATTAATGAGTCTTAAGCATAACTCAGCCAACAAATAATCCATCAAAAGCTTAATGCATTGCTTGGTTTCTACCATTCTCTTCTAAAGCGATTATTAAGCAATAACCATATAGTTATCCAAATCAAATGAAGCCATTCAATTAAGAAAACTTAGTAAAAATAGAAAGAAAAGAGAAGAAATGACAAACAATTGAATGCAAGTTGAAAACAGGATCTCTACATTAATCTTCATGCTGTTAATTCCTTAGACCGATTACAAAGGTTTAGCCTTCCATGGAAGGCAGAAAGTTACAAAGAAGAGAAGAACAAGAGCTTGCTCTCTGCCCTCCGAACTCCTTAAAAACTCTCCTCCAAACTGAACTAAAAAGGACTAAACTAAAAGGACTTTTCCTGGGAAAGAGAAGCTAGCTGCTGGTGGTGGAGAGGCAATCATGATGGCTGATGTAGTCTGGTTGCTTGCTTCCACTCCCTTTATATGAACTACCCATTGCAGATTGCATTCTCTAGTTTTTCATTGATTTAATGACCTCCAGTTAGTTAAGTGTGAGTTGGTGCAAGGGATGTTCTATTGGGCTCAAGTTGCATACCAATTGGGGCCTAAAAATTCAGTTCTGCAGAGGCTTATTCATCAGCATTCTGTCTCTGATTTGTAGCTCCATTTACACACCTAATTTGATGGATTTAGGTCTAAAAGTTTCATGAAAGTTGTAGCTTTGTGTCTTAACTTCCATTTGCGCTTGGTTTGACCTCATTTGGACTTGTATAGCTTCAGATATGGCCTAATGAATACTCAGAGGTCTGGCTACTCGAGACAGGGTGAGGTAGCTTTTTGGTTTTAGCTTCAGCTCCAGTTTCAGGTATCCAATTGCTAGATTTATCCTTAGAGTCTTCATGAAGGTTGTAGAGCTATGTCTTAGATTTCCTATAAGATAAGAATCACATTAATTGGACAAATGTAGCTCAAGTTATAGCCAGAATATAGAAACTGCTCAACAAAGCTAAATAATGCAAAATTTTCCATAATGATTCCAATTGACACCACACTATAAATATGTAATTGATAGTTAAATAGGTGCCCTAGAGTCAATTGGATTGAGCTCTATTGTATCTTATATTGTACATTCTGTTGATTTTATAATAAAAGGTTATATATTCATCTTACATTGCATTTATGTTTATTTATATGCATATCAAAGATGAAGCCCATAGTGAGTAGTTA
>JANHAO010028948.1:0-10483 GCA_026873985.1 Saraca asoca
ACAAGCTAGTTGAGGAGCAAAAGAAGCCCCCACTAAAAGAAGAAGAAAAGAAAGCAAAAGAAAAGAGAAAGGGAAAAGAAGCCAGTCATGGATGGCCGTGTTTTGAGAACAGCACGTCGCTCATTTTTTCCTTCCAAAGCACAATCGGCGATAGTGCTACATCCTGTCTACCCTCGACCACCTGCTCCTCCTAAAGAAACCTAACCTGGAAGCCTTAGGAGCTTGGCCGATTGAACAATTACCTCACGACGAGACTGAGAGGACATAATCTGGGATCCATATAAGATCCTTCCACATTACCAGAGAAGACGATTCTTTCGAGTCACATATGCAGCAGACCATACACACCTCCAGGAGGGGCCAAAATTTCAATGGCGGCTTATTAAGGTATTCCATAATTTGTTTTGAGCAATAAGGGCCAGCAGATAGTCTCTCCCTTAAATAGGGAGAGAAACGATTCATTAATGAGTCCAGATCCATCTCCCCTAATCATACGCATTAATAACCTCGAAAAGGACTCAACTTAGTGCAGTCATAATTACTGGATTCGCTTTAGTAAAAACAAAACCTGGAGAAAGGAAATGACAGTTCTGTTGACAAATTGAAATTTGAAAGGTCTTCAACTCCCAGCCCGCTGCATGAGCTAAGAGTTGGGGGGCTGATGTTATATACGAAAATTGGCCCAAGACGAGGCAGCAGACTTGGAACCACTAGAGGAAAGAGTTCGTCAGAAGCACATCAACGAACCTCTACTCGACGAGCTCCTTCCCAGTGAGCTCCTCCTCAGCGAACCGTGCTTCGTTGGTTAAAGGTCCGGTAAGGCACTTGTCAAGTATGATCGATCTCCCTTTTGCGAGAACTTGCTGCCCTCTTTGCAGTAGCACTAAGCTCGCTTCCTCGTCACTATACCAACATTTTAAGTCTGAATCCCAGACCCCGGGCCAGAGGCACAAGATTCTCCGCATGGCAGAAGCAGTACTGCATAACGGCTACAAGTTAAAGTCGATAACTGACGAAAGGGGCCCACCTTCGTAG
This sequence comes from Saraca asoca, assembly GCA_026873985.1. Lineage (NCBI taxonomy): Eukaryota > Viridiplantae > Streptophyta > Magnoliopsida > Fabales > Fabaceae > Saraca > Saraca asoca. The sequence continues at coordinate 1,036 of JANHAO010028948.1, forward strand.
CCTATGTACTACAGCAGTCGGATTGAAGCTTATAACTGTCTTTTCTACTTATTACTTAATGTAAACACCACTGTAGCTTGTAATTAATGCATGTCTCCTTCTTCCTTCTATAAAAGGGGAGACCCGGTAAAAAAAAACAGAGAGAGAGAGAAGAGGAAGTGAATAAGAAATGTGTGTGAGAAAGATCAATCACATATAAGCAAAAACTTTGTATAATTGGAAAGCAAAAACCATTTGTAATCCTACTAATATATATCATACATACCGTGGACGTAGGGTCCAGCAAGATCTGGATTTGGCCGAATCACGTTAGATCTGGTGTCATCTTTTTACTCTTTCGTCCATCCCACTTCATTTTCAATCATTCTTTTCATCTACTAACAAAAAACAGGCACGAGATCCTAAAGAATCTCCTGTTGGCTGGAGTTTGGAGTACAACCAAAATCCAACATCAACAAAGCTAAAAACAAACTTTTTTTTTTTTGTGAAACACACTAATTCGTGCATGGACCAATCCGACTATATATAGATTCCTCCTTAATAAGCGGCATGGAGATGGTGTTATTAGATATGTAGGTTATTATTTTCTATGTGCTCCAACTACATTTTATTATCAAAAGTTTGACCATGATTATTGAGAGCCTTTCATTCAAGTAGCATTCAATACTTTTTAGAGGCTTTGCTTATTTTGTATCTCATATTCAAATCCAAATCTTTACGTGTGTAAATATAATGAATTAGCAACTCTTTCTATTAAAAAAATAATAAAAAGTTTGATCATGATTTCTATTGCTAGCTTTTTAAATTTTCCTAATATTTATAAGGGAAAAATGCAAAATTCTCCCTTCAATTTTAGGGTGTTGGATTTTGCTCCAACCAACTTTAAAAACTTAGAATTAAACTATACAAAATTTGGAACTAACATCCGTTGTCAACTTAATTACTTATTCTACTAAATTATATGATTTTATTATAAACTTTTTAAATAAAAATCACAATACTATTATATATTAGTTTATCATGTCATTTTTTCACATATAATTTTTATGTTATATAATTATTAGAAATTAAATTAGATATATAGAATTTAAATTAAATACTTGAAAATAAATTAAAAAATTATGCATGAAAAATTTAACATGATAAATCAATATACAATAATAAAAAATATTAAAAAATTATGTAATTTAATAAAGTGATTAATTTTATGGATGATAGATGTTAATTTTAAGATTTATATGATTTATAAGTTTTTAAAGTTAGTGGGGATAAAATTCAATCTCCCAAGAATGAAAGAAGGTATTTTGTATTTTTTTTCCAGGATAATAGGATCTAAGCATCTAACAGGAGGTCCTTATTTTATAAGTTTCAAACATTGGCAAAGAAGGGGAGTGGCTAGGTCACAAGGAACCTCATAATTGGTCAAAAACAAAGGTTCTTATAGATATATCCCCCATTGTTACCAGGCCAATTTCATGGCGACAACTAAAGTGCAGGAAATTGAAGAACAAACAATCCTAAAAAAGGGTTTCTGTTTATTGATTTCGTTAAAATTATGTCAAGAACATATAATACTCTATTTCTTTTATAATACGTGATTAATCCTTATATTTAAATTATTGGCTCCACTAAATTTACTTTATACATTCTATTTTTTAATTAGATTTCATTTGATAGTTTGGTGGCAAAGGTGATGTCATAAACTTCACTAAAAATGATATAAAAATGTCTCAGATGCATATTGTGCTAGCTGATTTGAAGTAAAATCTTTCAATTTTTTTTTATTTTTTATAGAAATATGCAATATGAATTTTCTAACACCTATATTGCATTTGATTAATGCAGCAAGAACAAAATAACACGTACCGTATGGAATTATTTTGTAATAAGCCTCAGATATATCTTCAAGACGTCAAAGAAAGTCACATAAATAATAATTTTCCAATTCTGTTCAGTTAAAGACAATCGAAGTATATTTACATCATTGTAAATTGAAATATCATGCTTATTTTACTGAATATACTTAATTAATATAAATATCATCATCCTTTCTATTACAATTCTTTTATCATTGAATTTAGACGCAGTGACTGCAATATAAGCTATAAATGTGCCAGATGACTATATCAATTTATATTCGAGGTAAAATTACAATATCACCTTGTGTCTCTGGATTCAAAAGGATACCTTGTTATTAATTTAATTGGTTGATAAGTTTTGTCTTCTTTATAGTTATTTTTTTAAATTCAATGGGCCTTATATTCCCATGCATAGTTTTTTCCATGGAGTTTAGGGTTATTTCCCATTAAATTGTTTGCATGTTATTGAATTGTTCTAATTATTTTAATCGCCTAATGCTAGTTTGTTTGAAGTAAGGATACTTTTTCCAACAAATGGTATTAGAGTGGGGGCGAGAGCTTAGTTCGATATCACATGAGAATTGAATATAATTAATAGTGATGTTAAAAAGTCAGCTCAATTGTGCTGTGAGTTAAGGATGATAAATGATGATATTGAGGAGGTAATTAGTTTGATTCACATGAGAGTTGATGATGAATGATGACATTGTGAAGGTAGATGTTTCAACCCGAGCAAGAATGAGAGAAATGCAGTTGATGATGGAGATAAAGATTTTGGAAAGACATCAATGTTAGGGAAGAAGGAGAGTACCTATATTATGTGTATACGCAAAAAATAAGATTTATGAAGATATCACTGTTAGTTATAAAGAGTACATGCTATATTGGAGGATTTGGTTTATGAGAGTATCCACAAGGTTTTGTGTTCCTGTAGTGCAAATGATAGAGATACTTGTAGATAAGAATCGTATATTTTGAAAACTGATTCGTGAAAGTGTTTGCAAGGTTTAGTGATCTTGTAGATGATGGAGATGCCTACAGATAAGAAGATCGAGATTAGATTCCAATGAAACTTGTAACACTTGATTGAGGTGGAACTATTTGAAAAGAAGCTAGTTATTATAATTTTGTTGAAGAAGTTGCAATAATGGTGGACTTTAATGGATGGCACCCCATGATGGTCTTGTTCGATAATAAATGAAGTTTAAAAATTAACAAGGATGATGGAATTTATATTAATGTGGAGATAGTTGAGTTTGACTCAAATTTTAATTGTTATCAATTATCATTAATTTCTAATTATGAGTTATTTTTCTATTCAAATTAGGCTTCTGTGTTAGAAAAGAATTATGATTCTTTCCTATGCAAATATTTAACTATAAATATTTGTATTAGTTAAAGACTTGAGATATGAAAAAGATAACGTTGTGAGTGCCTTCATGGATTATGTGAGAACCTTCAAGAAGAATTAAGCAATTTATAGGGATAACGGTAAGGAAGATTATGATTGAAAACTTGTACATATATTATTTTGTAATCTTGATGATATAATAAATCTCTTTTCATCTGTGATTTTATCTCTCAAGTTTGGGGTATTTTTGCATTAAATTATTTATGTTGTTGCACTGTAGTAATTATTTTAATCATTGTATACTAATTTATTTGGAGTAAGGATAATTTTTTTCAAACTATGTGTACAAATTACATCTGATGGTTCAAATTCATTGCCCCAAATTAACAGATTCTTTGTTAAAGTATATACTTCTTAAATATTGTAAATAACGAATTATAATTACTTATTGAGAGTTATTTTAAGAAATTTGATTTACATACAACTATTATTATTATATGTTAATTTTTCTTTTCTCTTTTATTATTGTTTTTGTTTGAGCAAGTTTATCAATAAAATCATGACAATAACTAAATTTTTAGGATTCATTTCAAAATAGTACTTATTTCAGAAAAAAAAATCCATGAACATACATAAAGATTTAAAATCATTTTAGCGTTTTTTTTCTTTTAAATAGATGTATACCAGCAGTAATCCTCGGGCAGCATCCTAACTAGGCATGAACAACACTTTCCCGAAGTTTGTCAAAAGCTAAGGAAATGAATGACAACTAAAACTCTATCCAATTGTTTTGTTTGAAAACATCATCCTTTGAAAAATATCTCATTTATCTATGATTATAATTACAAAAATTTATAATCTTATATGATAATGATTAGAATGAGTCTGCTCTATGTGAGGTATTGTCTGCTTTAACATCTCCTCTTTTTGAACAAGCCTTACAGTTTTATCCTTAAAAGACGCCTTACTGAGAGAGGGGGTGTCCCCCTCTTTGTAAGGCACAAAACCACCTAATTTATCATCGATGTAAGACTTCTGCTCACCTCTACCTCTTTTTACTATCAACATAAGCCTCCCAACTCAGGTGAACTTGTGCATGACGAGATATTGAGGGTTCCCACAAACAACGCTAGATGATGATAGTGGAAATGAGCTTGTTCTGTGCAATATATTATCCGCTTTAGCCTCTCCTCTTTCTGGACAAACCTCACAGTTTTGTCCTTAAAATATATCTCGCTAAGAGAGGGGGTGTTCCCCCGTCTTATAAGACACAAGGCTACCTGACTTCTTATTGATGTAGGACTTATGTTCACCTCTACCTCTTTTTACCATCAACAATATATAATATTTTATTTAATCAATACTACATATAAAAAATATAATAAAAAAATATCCGCTTCTCTAACAAAACAAATTATTTTTCTTTGTTGTCATAATATCATGCATAATTTTATTAATTACAAAACATATATGTAATATAAAAATCTCTAAATTTTATGCAAACAAATAAAATTTTTCTATGAAAGATACCTTGGAGACAAAAAATACAAAGCCTAAATTGACTTCCTAAATAACGCGCATGAAGGAACTCACACTGATGTAATTCTCAACCCCAAGTAATCAAAACTATGCAAATCAACTTCCCCAAGAACATGTAAGTCGTTACTAATGAAACGGGCATGTTTACCACTTGAAAGGCTTATCAACCATGCCAGATTCACAAAAACAAAGCCTAGTACCATTCGCAGTCGTAAGAACAGTTAGCCTTTGCATTATTGCACAGATAAATGAAGCCCTGCCACACTAGACAGAAATAAAAGCAGGAGCACATATAACATGCATGAATACCGGTCCAAGCAAAATTACGACTTTTCATCAAAATACTTATTCAGAAGCTTAGTTTGACAATTAATGATGTGCGCTAATGATGTTCATGAACAGCACCATCCTCCTGTTCCTTCCGAGTAGCAGCTCTTAGTTTACGCTGCTCCTCCTTGTAAATTCGATTTCTTCGTTGGAACTGCAGTCAAGATCCAGATAAGCAATAATTAATAAGTCATGAAGATAGGAAGACAGTACAAATGCCAGTCAAACCATCAGCATATCACAAAGCTTGCATTCACAGCATGAGATTTGTATTGAGAAAAGACAAGTCATTTCACATATTTTCATAACTTTGGGACAAAGTGACATTTCAGATTCTTTCTAACACGGCATTTTAATCTACATTTGGTCTGAGCATCAATTGCATCCTTCATTACAAAAGCATAGGAAACATTTGAGCTACAAAGATTTTGGTCTGAGCATCAATACTAAGGAATTAAGGATATCCTTTCATTACAAAAGCATATGAAATATTTCATTTATGAGAATTTGAAAAAAAAAATATCATTGTTATGGAACAAAAGTATATAAATACTGCAAAAGTATATAACTATGTGCATTCTATTGCCAGATGAAACATTGGCTTATGATCATAAGTTCTAGAGAAACAAGGGAGTTGATAAGAGTATGATGATCAAAAGCTGCTGGAAATGAAGGCACGAAAGATGGCACTGGATATTAGCATTTTAATCATATGATGTAAGTGTGTCAAATGAAAAGCTTGATCAAATAAGGTATTAGGTTTGACTAGATGACAGCAATAAGACAATTACAACTTTGATTTCACACTAGTCAATTTCCAATAAATATCAATGTATGTAACAAGCATTATGAAGCATCTAGAGTTAGAACTCATAGAATCTCTGTAAATCAACAGAAACCTTGTGCTAATCTCAATTCTCAACTCAAATCAAAGGACGGTTTATAGCAAGGATTGTTCTGAATGTTCATGAAACAACAGCTGTTGAAAGATTGAAGCATAAGGTTTAAAGTCTGATACCAAAACCAACAACAGAAGCTACAGAACACAGCATGGATATGGAGAAAGGGTGAGATCCATAATTTTTGTCACGGCAAAAGGCAGATGCAGTATGAAGGGGTATCACTAAACAAACTTTACACACTATAACCAGGTTGACTTCAGTTCGGAAGAGTGAAACACTGGAGGTAGAACGGGACTGGGTGGATGGAATGAAAACAGTGTATCAAAACATTACGAGCATGATTAGTTCATCATTGATTGACAGTCCTTCCACTCCTCTAATTTTTCACCTCTAAAATATAACCAAACAAATATAAATTGCCAATGAGGATTTTAGTGTTTTTCTGGCCTTCAATTAACAGTGCGCATATTTGTTTACCCATAAAAGTAACCAGGTGCCTTCATGTAGATATCCAAGGCAGAACATGATTTATAGCAGTAGCATGACAGAATTACTCATACATAACTACAAGCATTATCTATGCAACTTGTCCATTAGAATGGTGGTCACCACATGGAGGAATTGCCTACATTTCGATACAATTGCAGCAATTCAAGTTTCAAATGCGCTAATCACAATGGATAGAGCGCGTGAACAAATTGAATCTAGAAAAACTTACAGCTCATATACCATCAGGATCAAACTCAACTAATTCTAAAGACGGAAATTGATTGATAGGGTTTATAAATGATTTGAATACAATAATTAGGGATTTTAAATCTGTAACAAATGAACAAATTCTAACAATGTCATTTACAGATTCAAAGAGGGTATGAATAAAATGTGCGGGTGAAGCCAAGAAGAAGAAAAATGGAGAGGAAAAGACCTCTTTAGAGTGGTGGAGACATTCGAGGTAGTCTTCTCGGAGAAGAGAACATTCCTTGGGCTCTCGGCAGCGAGACATGCACTCACTGAAGTCAATCCAGAAATCGTAGCATCGACCTTTGTTCCCTGTAATCCCCCATCCTGATGCCATCTCTTTCTTGTTAATTCAGTGGCTGGATACTCTGTTCAGACTGCAGAGTATTTCCTTCCTACCAGCTACCATTCAGTGCTAAATTACCAAATTGCCACAACTTGCATTTTTTCAACTTTGTCATTGCGGTTGTTGAAGGGCGCATCCACGCGCGAACTTGTGAGGGCAATTGCCTCCCAGCAATTTTTTTTTATTGTATATACACTAATTATATAAATTCTCTTCATAATTTATATAGAAAATTATAAAATTGCTTTCATATTTATTCCTCATGTAAATTGGCATAAAAAATAATTTAAAAAATGAGAAACCATTTAAAACTTCATTTATCATACAAATTAAGATGAATAAAGAGAGATATTAAAATAAATAATATTTTATTCTCATTGAAATATTTAATTTCTATAATAATTTAAGTATTTATTTTTTTAGGAGGCATGTTCAACAGTTTGTGTGAGCACCATTATACGAGTTAGATATTAGAGTATAATGATTTAGCATTTCTCTTTACACACTCTAAATTATATAATCAGACATATATTAATAAAATGAAATTATCATCTCTTTGTTCAAAACTTACTTGTTTGTTTTACAATAGAAGCTATTTATTTGAGATGTTCTCATTCTTTGAGCTCAATATGTATGACTACTTCAACTTTAGGATTATGCTATCTTCTGACATGTTGCATATATGATTTATTTGCATGGGAACGAAATCTATATTATTCCTTTATTTATCCAAATGCGACTTGAATTTACTGGAATTGTAACATGTTGCAAAGAATTGGCAAACATGTGCCATACATTCCAACTAGAAGAGTTACCAACTCATAAGAGTTGGAATAACTCTAATACACACAACCATCTAAAAACTATTTTAACAATTAGAATAATAAATATAGGTTAAATTAAGTTTTTTATCCCTATAATTTATTCTAATTTGTAATTCGATCTTTATTTTTTTTCTTTTGTATTTAGGCTCTAAATTTTATTTTCTTTTGTAATTAGTTTCCTATCATCATTAATTTGAGAATTTTTATTTACAATTATTGGCTATAATTAAAAATTTTGTGAAATTATGAAATTATAGATAACATGACAATGATGAGCCATTCCTTGAAATGAAAAATTGCTAAAATTTGAAATAAATATTTAACGAATACAATGAAATTAAATGTAACACCTGGAAAATTCATAAAATAAAAAGAAAAATTTAAAATTGAAAAGAACTAAATTGAAATTTTGATAGGGACTAAATTGAAAAGTTTAGATTTTGATGGAGTAAATTTTGAAATAACGTAAAGTTCAGGGGCCAAAATGAAAATTTTAGGAAACCGGCCCAACCGGTAGCTGGTTCCCAAGGGATGATATTTTTGCTGGCCAGTTCTAGATCTCTCCAGCCCTATTTTGGCTTTTCTTCTTCGGTCTTTCTTCTTCTTGGCTGGTTCGGGGCTTATTCCGGAACTTTCCGGAATTCTTCATGTGCCGACAAGCTCCGGCCGTTCTCCCAAGCTCCGGCACACCGCAAGAAGTCAAATGAGTTCTGCTGACATTCCCTCCCTTTGTCTTGTTGATTTCTTTAAGGAGGTTAATGGTAAGTTGGTGAAGCTTGGTCGTTCGGCCATGGAGGTCCGGTGGCCATTCGGGCTTCCCTCTACCGACCTCGAGCTTCTTCTCACGACGGCATAAGCTCTTTCTTTTCCTTGTAATCCTTTTATGCCATATGATTATGCAGTTGGCTAGCTCCCCCATTTTTGTGATGATTCGACCAGTTATGGCTTCTAGGCCATCGGCGGCGAGCTAAGGGTAGGCCCTTTGAGACCCAATGAGTAATTATAGAACATTAGTTTTATTCCGTAGTAATTGATTTGCTAGTTGTCAGGAAATTTGTGTGAATGACTAGAAATGAGTAGTTGATGAAATTTGAAAATTTCTTGATAACTTGTTTTAGATGTTTTTCTGGTGAAATATAGATTATGTATTGCTTGATTTTTTCTACAATTTTCATCATCTAAATGTGAGTTGATAAGTGGTTGTACTTGTGTAAATCTTATTTGTTAATTGTTAAATGGAATTCTGGCTTACTGCCTAAATTTTGGTTGTTGTCTGGTTTGTTGTGCTGTGTAAATTCTAGATTACTGTATGCTATATGGATTAAGGTTGCTAGATAGATTTTGAATGAATGTTTGCTGTGGAAATTCTAGTTGTTGTTCTGGTTTGCTATTCACTATGTGAATTCTGGTTACTGTAACCAGAATTGGTTTGCTGTATAAAAAGAAAAATCTGGTTTGCTGTATAAGACATGGTTCTTGTACAAATTCTATTTACTGTAAGTTTTGTAACTTGGATATGAGTGAACAGTCTGATCCTGGTAAATAATGTATTATGTTGAATA
>JANHAO010028949.1:0-10502 GCA_026873985.1 Saraca asoca
GAAATGAAAAAGAAATTGAATTGGTAAGTTCTTTGAAGAATACCACCTTGGGTCCATATTGAAATTGTTTTCAAATGGTATCATGCACATAAAATTTAATTGATTTAAGTTTAGTAAACATTTAATTTTGTTTGATTTCAAACAATTCTCATTGAATTGGTGTACTCTAGCTAGTGTTTTTTGTTTCCTAGTTGTGGACTGGCTAACTGATGGATGAATATTCATATTCATAAGTCACTAAAGTGATAGGACCTACGTGGTGCCATGAAATGATAAATGATTGAGTGTGAATTATGATTGAATAATGAATGGATACGATTATATATAGGTATTGAATGGGGCATGATTGGAGTAGATATACAGTATTCTTAAATGTTAGGTAATTGAGGTGGATTGTACCAACTTTTTATTGTTCTTAAGTAGGGGCAGCTGAAGTTGCTTATGGCACTATCCCTTGTTGTTAAACATTAAATATTTAGAGTTGATAATATTCAATTGTCATAGTTTCAGATAGTAAGATTTTGATGGTAAGATAGATTACAAATGAAATGATTTCTAGGGTGTCGTTGTTCATGAAAAATTGACCGCAAAATATTCTTGTTGAGTGATTGAGATTACAAATTTAATTATTTGATGTTGACTAAATTTACTAAAACAGAAGAGAGTTTCTCTAGATTACAATATCAAACCACTAGTAAATATGTTGTCCAAACTAATAGTTAGTTATGAGTAAAGATCATGAGTAGATTTTGCATTAGGAGAATCTTAATGAAACCTTCAAATAGTAGCCTATGAAACATTGAGTTTGGCATCCAAAGTTGTATGATAGAAATATGAATGTGAAATAGTACACTTGATCAGAAGTAGAAATGAGTAAAGGTGACCATATGAAAATTTGGTGATAGAAATTTGCAATCAAGTAAGTGATTTAATCATTGGTAAAATTTAGCTTATAGGAATAGTTTGATTATTTAAAAAAAATAATTTTAGGAGACAATTGGTATGGCTCTCTAGAATATGACTATGTGAAATTTATAAGTGAATAACTCATTCTCTTATAGGTGTTTTATTGGTAACTTGCCATAAAGAAATATGAGTTGAGATTCTTTTGCTACTTGAATTTGGGTTAGATAAGCTATTACAAAATAGAGTCATGTTGTAATACCTTAAAAAAAAGGAAATAGAAAATATATTTCTAGGGGACCAAAGTGAAGTTTTTAAATATTCATTATGCTTGTAACATTATTTTCCCCTTTTCTAGGAGGACCTTATGAAGACATCGATGGGTTAATGGGGTTAAACTACAAATTTCCCTATTTTACCTTATGATTTATTTTCCCCAGTGCTAGCTTTATCCCTGCACGTGCCCTATTTTTCTCGAAGACCTCCCAGCACTGGCAACCCACTCATTTGTATCCACTTATCTAGCTATGGGACTTGTTTAGACCCCAACTCCCCCTAGAATCATAGCTATTGGTATCTACTCTTCTGGGTCAAATATTGATAGCTTGTGATATGATTTCCTCTTATGAGATCAATGTTTATGGAACTATTTTGCCTGCCAACTTGATTGTTCTAGACATAGTTAACTTTGATGTTATCTAAGGCATAGATTGGTTATCAACACATTATGCATGTGTTGATTGTCATAACAAACTAGTCAGCTTTCATATACCAGATAGAGAAGTTCTTGTGCTTTAGGGAGACAGGAGTGATGTTCCTATCAATCTTGTCTCTACTTTATGTGCCGATAAAGTGATTAAAAAGGGATGTGAGGCTTACTTGGCATTCATTTGGGACACAGAACTAATGGAATAAAAGGTAGAAAATGTGCCAGTGGTTCGGGAGTTCTTAGATGTCTTTCTAGAAAAACTACCTAGAATGCCACCTGAATGAGAAGTTGAATTTTGTATTGATGTTATTCCTAAAACTAATCCTATCTTTATTCCACTATATCATATGGCACCAGCTAAGTTAAAAGAGTTGAAAGTGCAATTGCAGGACCTGGTAGATAATGATTTTATTTGTCCTAGTACATCACCATAGGGAGCCCTTGTATTATTTGTTAAGATGAAGGATGGAACTTTAAGGTTGTGTATTGATTATAAGCAGTTGAACAAAGTCACAGTGAAAAATAAGTATCCATTACCTAGAATTGATGATTTGTTTGATTAACTCTAGGGTGCTTAATACTTCTCTAAGATTGACTTGCGATCAGGTTACCACTAATTATGAATTTGAAAGGAAGACATTCCAAAGACTACTTTCTGAGCCCGATATGGTCATTATGAGTTCTTGGTAATGTCTTTTGGACTAACTAATGATCCCACAACTTTTATGGATTTAATGAACAAGATTTTAAACCCTTCTTAGATTAATTTGTAATTATATTCATTGATGACATCTTGGTGTACTACCCAGATGACCAGACTCATGAGCAATATCTTAGAATAGTGTTGTAAACTCCTAGAGAGCATCAGTTGTATGATAAATTTTCCAAGTGTGAGGTCTGGCTATCTAGTGTAACCTTTTTGGGACACGTGGTGTTATATGGAAAAATCAGCTTCGAACAATAAGTCAATTTGAGCCTGCAAGGGCCCGGCAAAAGTTAAGTTATCCATGTCGCCAAGACCGCTTCTCGAGCACCACCTCGCTCATCGCCAAAAAGTGGCACAGCGAGGTCGTCATGAGATCAACTCGTCAGGTAGTCAACCATCCTGCTTGAACCCACTATTCTACTATAACAGCACCAGGCTCACTACAATGACCTTTCACAGTGACCCTGAGCTAGGAACCCTAACTCAGGATGACGAACACTCTACATGGTAAGACCATACCGAAGGTAGACATTCACAAACACATGTCCACAGTCGATAGAAGGGACTCATCCTGCAGCCTACATCCTGCAACAGTCGGATTTTAGTCTTTTACTATCTTTTCTATTTATACCTAGATGTAACACAACTGTAGCTTGTAATCATTTTGTCTCAGTCTCCCCTTCCTTAAATAGGAAAGCTTTGTTAGAAGGGAGGGGGCTGGCATCTTATAAGCCGATACTCTGTATAAATAATTCTCCATATTAATAAAATCTCCACTGTGGATGTAGGGTCCAGTACTGCCTGGATTTAGTCAAACCACATTAAAACCTTGCCCGTCTCCCTTCTTCCTCTTGACCATATGCATCACTACACCTCTTCTCAACATAGAAAATAGCTTGATAAGGGAATTGTTCTCCTATTGGCAGGAACTTGGCCCGAACCAAATTCCACTGTCAACATTTTTGCGCTAGAGGAAGGACTAACTATTTTCTATATCTATTTCCCATTCTTATTTCTGTAAAAGCAATGGCTAGAGAAAGAACCACATGGAGCTTAACCACTCCAATCATTCAACTAGCAGACACCCTAACTATGGGGACTCATCATCACTCTACCTCTTTCCCCGAAAATGTGGAGACACGAACGCCCGGCCAACCCCAACCAATGCTTAAGAACATGATGAGAGAGTTAGTTGAAACTGTCAAAGCCTTGACACAAGCTCAAGCCTTAGGGGCTCAAAGACAAGAAGAGATCATGGCCTAACTTCAGTAGCTTTATAAGGAGGCACAGAGGGAAACTCACAAGGATCGCAACAGTCAATGACTGGGGGGCTTTCAATGGGCAAAAAGCTCTACCCCTCAGCCTAAAAAGCAACAACCAACCATGGAGGAACTCCTCCAAAGGATAAAATAAATAGAAAACCACCCGCAATCTCAAAGCCACCATCCTTGCCACGAGGAAAGTTCACCATTTTCTGTGGAGATTAAATGCAGCCTCTTCCACAGAAACTCAAGGTGCCCACGATTCCACTGTATGATGGAAATAATGACTAGTGCCACCACCTAGACGTGTTCAATATCCAGATGGACTTGCAAATAAGCGACCCCTTAGTCAAATGATGCATCTTCCCAGCTACATTAGGAGGTATTTGATAACAAAATATTTGACACATTTAATTGTTCTCTCACTTAGCATTTTAAGGTCCAAAATTCATTGTTTCTAGCTGTGTTAGCATGTATTTATAGTGTTATGTCAATTGGATGCATTATATAAAATTCTATAGTTTTTGTCCATTTTGAGCAGTTTCTGTAATCTAGTCGCAACTTGAGCTACACTTGTCCAATTGATGTATTTCTTTCTTGTAGGAAAGCTAAGAGATGGCTCTACAACTTTCATGAAGACCCCAAGGTTGAATCGTGCAATTGGCTATCTGAAATTAGAGTTGAAATCAAGACCAGAATTCTATCGGGTAGCCTGACCTCTGAACATTCAATAGAGCATATCTAGAGATATACAAGTCCAATTGAGGTGAAATGAAGCCTAAATGGAAGCTAAAACATAATGATACATTTCTCATGAAGACTTCCTGAGCTGAAAATGTCATTATGGCATGTAAAATGGGCTGCAATAGAGAGGTAGAAATGCTGTGAAAATGGGCTATGGAGAATTGGACTTTAAGGCCCCCAATTGGCATGGATCTTAAGCTCACTTGACCATCCTTTGATCCAGCAAATATGCAGCCAGTTGGAGATCCATAAGTTAGCAGAAAAGAAAGGAAAGTAGTTTGCTAAAGAGCATAGCATGCAATGGCAGCAACAATCTACACTAGCCACCTATCATTGCCTATCTACCTACTATGTTGCCCTTTCCTTTTACCCAAGCAAGACCTTTCTATTTTGGATTTTGAGTTTAGTTTTGTAAGTAATTTTTAGTGTGATTTTGTTGTGTTTTTCATGGAGACAAAGAGCAAGATTTTTCTCCTACCTTTTCTATATTTTTCAGGCTCCATGGAAGGCTAACTTTGTAACCATCTAAGGGTTGACACTTGAAGATTGATGTGAAGATCTTGTTCCTTCATTTTGGCATCCAATTACTAGTCACTTCTTTTCTTTTTCCTCTCTATTTTTATTGCAATATCTAACTTAAATGGATCCACTTGATTTAGATATTAATATGGTTATTGAGATCTTGATAATCACTTATAGAAAAGAATAGGAAAACTAAGTAATGCAAAGAGATTTTGATAGATTGCTTGTGGCTGAGTTTTGCATAAAACTTATTAATCATTTCAAGGATCCTTGTTATGATTATCAACAATTGAATGCATATTTAATGATCTATGATGCATTGATCTCAAGTTGATTCCTTTGGCTAGTTGCTTGTCTATCTTTGTTTTAGTTTCTATTAGTTTAGTGTAGTTTCTGTTAGCTTAGATTCTGCCAACCCCTCCCCCCATTTACATCTCCTAATTTCATTAATATTATTCACAAATGATCTTTGTGTTCGACTCAGTGTTGCCATATACTACAAGTAGTTAAGTAACCTAGTTTTATAAATTTCTAATTTGACAGCCTTGACAAGCCGACATTAGTATACCGCAAACATGGTTCAGAAACTTCCCAACACGTAGCGTCAATAGTTAGGAAGAATGCCAAGGAAAATTCATTGATCAATACCGGGCACTAAAGAAACAACTTGTTCCCCCTTGTCATCTCGTGATGATCTTCCAGCGCAAGGATGTATCGCTCAAAGACTACGTAGCCTGATTTAGGCATGAGGCCAATTCCGTGGAGAACCCTTCGGAGGAGAGTATCTTAATAGTTGTCTCAACCAGACTTTGCAAAGATGGCAAACAGTACAGAACCCTCTACAAGTCCCTAGCTCGAGACCTCACTGAATTCTATGATCGGGCTACCAAACAAATAAGATGAGAAGAAACCTTCAGAATGGAGGAACCCAAGCATAAAGTAGGCCACAATGGTCCCATCACGAGCAAAAAGAGTGGTAGTGAGAGTCATGACGACCCCACTCCTCATCTCATGAAGAAGGTGAAGCCTCAATGACTTAGAGGTCGCTTCGAAAGCTATAGCATCTTGTCAAATATGCAGGACAGAATCTTTGTCGTAGAAAGGCACAATGAGGACTTCGAAAGACCCTAACCAATTAGGGTGCCCATACAGTCTAGAGACCAAAGAAGATTCTACGCTTACCACAATGAGGCTGGGCACACCACCTCAGAATGTCGAGCACTCAAAGATGCCATTGAAGACCTCATCAGAAGAGGTTGATTGCAGGATTATGTGGTGAGACCATCAGAGCAACAAACTTAGCAAACTCAACAAATCACTAAAAGAGGACCTGAACCCTCCATCAGAACTATATTTCGACTTTGTAGCCCCATCTAGAAATCAATAAATTTCATAGTTGTTATACAAATGACCTAGTAGAATGTCATACACTGCCAATTGGTTAAAATCAGAAGTGCTGCATAACTAGCCAATGAGTTTTCACTCCATCAACCTTGGGATTCATCTAGGGGTGAGACGGCATGAGGCCTACCACTTCGATACTCCCAGAGCAAACCATATCCGTCGTGCTAGGAACAAGATCATGAATTCCTGAACCACTGAGCAATGAGCTTCCTATTCCGCTGAGCAACGAGCTTACTGTGGGGCAAAGCAACGAGCTTGCTATGGGGTTAAGTAATGAGCTTGCTGCCTCGCTGAGCAATGAGCTTGTTATGAGACTAAGCAACAGACTTGCTACCCTACTGAGCAACAGGCTTGCTACAAAACTGAGCAACGAGCTTATTATGGTATGGACGTGTAACCCTACTTGGCGATGAGTTATCACCTCGCCACAACAAAACAAGACTGAGGGTGAGATGGCCCTAGAGCCTACTTCAATGATGCTCTCAAATTTAATGATAGGTCACTAGCCCACTACAGCACAAGGATGCTGAAACAAAATCATTGTAGCTTTCATGTAACTAAGTACCCGTAACTAGCATGCAGACAAGAAATCGCAGCTCACATGCAATCAAATTCTCATGGCTCAAATGAGATCTCTTGGGCACAGCTTGTATGTAACCCCACTCTTACTCACAATAGATTAAACAACTAGAAAGATAAAGCATGACCGATTAGTTAGAAAGAGATTTTATTAATCATAAAAAATTTACATACAATGATGCACAAAGCATCTAGTACAACATTCGAAGAAAGAAAAGCTCATATAGCAAAAAGACCTCACTCAACAAGGCAAAATTACTTCAGAAGAAGAAATGCAGAAACAAAGGTAAAAAGCCCAAAGGCCTGGCACTACCATTCCTACAAAAGAAAGCAGAAAGCCAGCTACCAATCAGTGAGCTCTCACTTCCAAGAAGGATAGCAACCTCCATTTGCTCCTGCTTATATTCCTTTGATGCATCCACCTGAGCCAGACACAAAGCAACTCAAAAAGCCACAAGAAGCTAGCTTGCCAGGCAGTAGCCCACAAGCAACGTCAAGAAGAAATAATCCAAGATCTACACAAGATTCCCTAGGAGCCTGCCAGACAGATCCTACAGTGAAGCCACATGCAACAGGCTATCCATGACTCCTGACACTCTGCCACAGACCATCCATGCCTTGACAAGCTTCATCGAAAGTAAAGGCACAAAAAATGAAGAGGTTCTTTAGCTTCCTCCATCAAACTCTCCTATGGCAAAAATGAGAAAAACCTTACGGGTATAAAAAGACCAACTCGATCCACCAAAAAATCCAAAAGATGACTAGCCAATTTCAATCTAACGACCCAGATTCAACAAAAAATGCCACGCCAACGACCAAAAATGGCAAGTAGAAGAAAGCATGGTCTGAAGCAGAATGAAAAGATAGACAAGAATTCTGAAATGATGTTCTGATCAAGAAAGGACTCTGACTGGATGCACGAATAAATAAAGTCTCAAAAATCTGTAACTCCCAATCCACAATCAAATTGAGAGTTGGAGGGCTTATGTTATATGAAAAAATTGGCTTTGAACAATAAGTCAATTCGAGCCTACGAGGGCCTGGCAAAAGTTAAGTTATCCATGTTGCCAAGACTACTCCTTGAGCACCACCTCACTCATCACCAAAAAGTAGTATAGCAAGGTCATCACGAAATTAGCTCGTCAGGTAGTCAACCATCCTATCGAACCCGCTATTCCACTACAACAACATTGGGCTCGTTATAGTGACCTTCCACAGTGACCCCAAGCTAGGAATCCTAGCTCGAGATAATGAACACTTTGCATAATAAGACCATACTGAATGGCAGACACTCACAAATACAAGTCCACAACCAACAGGAGGGACCTATCCTGTAGCCTACATCCTGCAACAGCTGGATTTTAGTCTTTTATTATCTTTTCCATTTATACCTTGATGTAATATAACTGTAGCTTGTAATCATTTTGTCTTATTCTCCCCTTCCTTAAATAGGAAAGCTTTGATAGAAGGGAGGGGGCCAACATCTTATAAGCTGATACTCTATATAAATAATTCTCCATATTAATAAAATCTCTGCCATGGACGTAGGGTCCGGTACTGCCCAAATTTAGGTGAACCACGTTAAAACCTTGCTTGTCTCCCTTTTTCCTCTTAACCATCTACGTCACTACACCTCTTCTCAACACAGAAAATAACTTGGTAAGAGAACTGATCTCTTGTTGGCAGGAACTTGGCCCCGAGCCAAATTCCACCACCAACGCATGGTTTCAAAGAAAGGTATTAGTATGGATTCCAGGAAGGTTGAAGTAACTTAAAATTGGTCTAGACCCACTTTAGTGACTAAGATTTGTAACTTCTTGGGTTTGATTGGGCATTATTGCCACTTTGTGAAAGACTTCTCTCAAATTTTAGTTCCATTGACCAAGTTGACTTAAAAGCATGCTAAATTTGTATGGTTTGATTCATGTGAAGCAAGCTTCCAGTGACTTAAGGAGTGCTTGACTAAGGCACCAATACTAGCCTTACCCTCCAATGGTAGTAACTATACCATTTATCATGATGCCTCTAGGATTGGTCTTGGGTGTGTTTTGATACAGCAAGGTAGAGTCATAACCTATACATCAAGGTAACTTAAGAAACATGAATAGAACTACCCCACTCATGATATGGAGATGGTTGTGGTATTTGCCTTGAAGATTTGGTGCCATTATTTGTATGGTGAGAAGTGTCAAATTTACACAGACCATAAGAGCTTAAAGTATATCTTTGAGTAGAAAAACCTAAAATTGAGGCAATGCTACTAGATGGAATTAGTGAAAGATTATGACTGCTCTATCTTGTACCACCTGGGCAAGGCCAATGTCGTAGCCAACACTTTGAGTAGGAAGTCTATAAGAAGCCTTGCTCACATTAAGGTTCCTAGAAGACCGATCATTTGAGAGATGCGTAAGGTATAAGCCTATAGAGTTCAATTGAAAATAACAAAACTTGGAACATTCATGGCTCATGTGCAAGTGCAATTCCCATTAGTTGATCAGAATGTGACTACATAGGCTCCGGATGTGAGCATAAATAGGTTACTAGACAAATTGAGGAAAGAACTAGATTTTGGTCTGGCAAGAGATAATAGGGGAGCCTTGACTTATCATGGTCATATGTGGGTGCCTAAAGTTTCTAATCTAAGACAATGATTTCTACACATGGCTTTTTGGTCCCAAATAAAATAGTTAGAAATCGTAGAAAGAGAATGGATCTTGCCCTTATCTCGTTAGAGATTTGTATACACAAGTATCTGAATCGAATTCAATTGATTTTATATGTAAAAATGTGATAAGCAGCAATTGAATAAAAAATAAAGATAAAGAATGAACTGTAGAAATAAAGATTGTGTAGAAAAAATAAAAGAATTAAACACAGATCTTTTAAAGTGGTTCAACTTGAATTGAAACTGCAATTCAAGTCTACTCCACTTGTTCTTTCTCAACCGAAAGACCTCTGAATTAAAATAGAAAACTATCAGGATTGACAAGCTTCTGAAATGCCAGTTTTTACAGCAAAACCACAAGAAATTATCAAGTTTCTTGCTAACCTAGAAGATTTATAACAAGCTCTTCTAAACCTATACAGATTTCTAAACCCTAGAAATCTCAGAAAAACAAAATAGAATTAAAGAAAAGAGTTGGAAAAATAATACCAACATTTGAGATGAAAATCCCAAACAAACTAGAATAAACTGAAGCAGACTTAATCCAGAAGATTTGCAAAATTTTGAAGATTGTAAGAGCAATTTGAGCTTTTCTCTCTAAATCAGATTTCACACTTGATTGATATGAAAAACTATGTGAAAATCTCATATATATAGAAGGTAGTTAGGCCAAAATAACTACTATAATCGTCTGTAACAAAAAAATGATTTTTCAGTTCATACATCTATGTAACATCGATTATGGTCTGTTATTCACGAATACATCGATGTGAAATCGATGTATAATGTGGTGTTTGAAGGCTGTACATCGATTACAACATCGAAGTGGTCAAATTCCCAAACCTTTGGTAATGATTTTTGCTCGATACATTAAAATAACTTCGATTTGATTGTGAAATTTTACTTATACATCGAAGTAACATTGATTTGCCTATGAGATTTTTATTCATACATTGATGTAACATCAATTTGCCTATAAAGATCTTTCACAGTTCTTTAGTGCATCGA
>JANHAO010028950.1:0-10503 GCA_026873985.1 Saraca asoca
CATAAAATTAATTGGATTAATTTTATATGCCTTCAAATGGTTTGAAGGGCATTTTGAACTTTTGCCAACATTTCGGGGGCCTACTAGGTCACACGTATAACGGGGCACGATATGGCCAAAGTTTGGACAAATTTGATGTTCAGGGACCAAAATAAAATTTGGTGAAATTATTGGGGTCAAAATAAAGTTTAATAAAACTTCAGGGGCTATTTTGTAAATAAGAAAAATTATTTTTCCTCAGCCCTTAAACGATGCCGTTTTGGCCTTAGTGTGCTGGCCAAAACGACGTCGTTTCAGCGTCTCTTCTTCATTCCCTTAGCTGAATGGTTCGACCAGTCCGAGAGGGAGAGGAAGGAAGCCGAAACCATGAGCTGCGTCTTCCTTGGGCGTTCGGCGGCGTCCGAACCGACGGAGGAGGAGGAGCCACCGAAAGGAGTTTCGATGATTGCAGCTTCTTTCCCTTGCTTTGGTTGAAAAGTTTGGCCAAAATGGAGAAAAGTTCTCTATAGGTTCAGTGAGATCGAACCGAAAAAGGGGAAGGATGGCCAGAAGAGTTCCGGCGGATTCTCGGCCCTTTCTTGGTCCATCCATCTTCCAAGGCTTGCTAGCACAAGTAGAGGAGCTGTAGAGGCCATTGGAGTTATTCTCTAGCGTGGATCTCCGATAGAGGTAGGACAAGTGGACTGCTTGGGTGACCAAAAGATTCAACCATTTTCGCTACTTTTTGAGCTCGATTAAAGGTTAGTTTAGCTCACTCTTTCTTTTAATTTGATGTATATGATACATTGGAACCTCAAACCAACGGATCTTGGGAGGTTTGTTTGGCGAAGAGCATGTTCTTCCTGAATTTTTTTTTTAAATTTCGGCCTCTTGGAGTAGAACAAATCTAACACCCAGCTCGTAGCATTAGCAGTTGGGAGGAGTGTCAGGAAAAATTCATTGACTAGTATAGAGCACTAAAAAGGAAACTCGTGCCCCCTTGCCATCTCGCTACAGTCTTCCAGAGTAAGCATGAAACGCTGAAAGACTATGTTGCTCGCTTTAGACGTGAGGTCAACAATGTGAAAAAGCCTTCAAATGAGGCCATCCTGACTGTCATCTCAGCAGGACTTCGTAGAGACGGAAAGCTATTTAAAAGTTTGTATAAGTCCCCAGTTAGCAACCTGGGTTAGTTTTATAAGCAAGCTACAAAGCAGATAAGATGAGATGAAACTTTCGGCTTGCACAGACCTGAGGTAGGCAGCTCGATCCAAAGTAAGAAGAGGAGTAACTATGGAAATAGAAGTCATAGCCTCGATCATCAGCTCGTGAAGAAGAGCAAGGATGAATGGCCCCTATTCTCAGGTCATCACAATACCTATAACATCCTATCAGATGCGCAAGACAAAATCTTTGTGATGGAAAGAGACAAAGAGGATTTCGAAAAACCTCCACCCTTAAAGACTCCCAGTAAGTCCAGACTCAACCAAAGAAAATTTTGTGTGTACCACAATGAGTTTGGGCATGTTACCTCAGAGTGCTGGGAACTGAGAGACACTATCGAAGATCTCATCAAAAGAGGTCACTTGCAAGACTATATTGTGCAGCCTTCCAAGCAGCAGCTTGGACCATCTCGGTAGGACCCCGAGCAAAAGCAGTCTCCTACTATTAGGACTATCTTTTAAACTTCTATAACTTTTGTAAATTATGTAAACATTCACTAATTTTAAATTTTCTTCGAATAGATGATTCACCTAACCGGCGATCCCTTTTATTTGGGCACAAGATCACCCCGACCATAAGATCGGTCACTCTTTTATTTAGGCACAAGACCACCCCGGCCATAAGATGGATCACCCTTTTATTTGGGCACAAGATCACCCCGAGCACAAGATCGCTCACACTTTAATTTCGTAGCTCTTATGCGAACTTATCTATTTGGCCACGAGATCAGCTCGAGCACAAGATCGCTCACTCTTTAATTTTGCAGCTCTTATACGAACTCTATTATTTCGTAACTCTCATGCGAACTTATCTATTTGGCCATGATATTGGCCCGAGCATAAGATTGTTCACTCTTTAATTTTGTAGCTCTCATGCGAACTTATCTATTTGGCCATGAGATTGGCCTGAGCATGAGATCGTTCACACTTTAATTTCATAGCTCTCATGTGAACTTTATTATATTGTAACTCTCATTCGAACTTATCTATTTGGCCACGAGATCAGCCCGAGTACGAGGTTATCCTAATTCACTCATATAGTTTTCTGATTACGCACAAGTTGCACAGATTGTTCAAGCAATGCAATATACAAAAAGTAATATACAGAGATTGCAAAAAAGGAAACTGTATTCATTAAAAGACCTCAACGAGGAAAAACTACATCAAAAAGCTCTGGAAACAAGCTAAATTAGAATACAAAAGGAAAAACCTATAACTAAGAAGAGGAGTTGGCTGCAAAGGGCCTCACCCTAGCTGATTAGAGCCCGTGAGCCATCAAGGACTTCAACTTTCTTCTTCCAATGCACCTCCGGTGGCGGCACCGCAGCTCTTTACTTTCTCTGGCCTCTAGCTCCTGTTCTGATTCATGAAAGAGGCAAATTAAGAAGCATCAGGAACTTGGCCGGTCAAATAGTTGCTTCACGACAGAGCCAAGAGGACATAGTTTGAGGTCCATATGAGATCCCTCCATGTTATTGGAGAAGCCAAATCTTCCGAACTTACTATACAATAGACCATACACACCTCGGTGGAGGACCAGAATGCCGGAAATAATGGTGGTTCATCTGGAACCTTCATATTTTACTCAATGCAGAGGCAGAAGGGATTTCCCCTCCTTTTTATAGAGCCCAAGTCTGGCTCCACCAAAGGATCTAGATCTATCCCCCAACTGACATCATTTATTACCTTGGGAAAGGCTAAGGTTGACTCACCAATAACTGCCAGACATGCGCCATGAGAGACATGGCCTAATGCAGACGAAATGACAGTCTTAGAAAAGACTTTAATTGAATGGAAACTGAAGAGTCTCAACTCCCAGCCCGTAAAATAAGCTGAGAGTTGGGGGCTTATGTTATATGTGAAAATTGGTTCTCCCCAGATAGACCCGCGAGTAGCCTAAGAGTAGCAAAAAGGCCAACCCAAAGAATTTTTAAATCACTCTGCCTTTATTTCTCTTCGCGAAGCGACCTCATCACCTCGAGCTCGTGCATGATAGAGCGAGCTCGATCTCTCTATCCTCAAGATGAGCACGTGCCCAAGCTGAGTGATCCGACCAAGGAGGTACAAATAGTGACATGAGAGTTCACCACATAGAAGGCCTATTCACACTCCGCCCAGCAGACATGCTGAGACCCACCTACTGAAGACAATCTATAGCAGCCGAACAATAGGATTCCATCTATCTATTTTGTCTTGTATAATAAATATTGATGTAATAGATTTACTACAAATAAAATTACTATTGTAACCTCCTCACTTCTATAAATATGCGGAATGAGCCTTCTGTAAGGGGGACATTTTTCATATAGGCATAGACTCTGCCAAAATAGAGAGAGAGCTAGAATATGCCGAAACTATGAGAGGAAAAAATATTGTATGCTGAGATCTTTGTAGAAATACTTTCATAATAATATACTACCATGGGCGTAGGGTCTAGTGATACCCAAATTTGGCCGAACCACGTTAAAAATCTTGTGTCTCTTTATTGCTCTTCCCTTCTCCCTTGTGTGTTCTACTGTTTTGTTGTGTTTGAACTAGTTACGTCTAGAGATCCTAAAAGAATCCCTCTGTTGGCCAGACTTTGGCTCGGTACCAAAATTCAACATCAACAATTAGAGATTAATGGAACCAAACATCTTTCAAAATGTTGTGTCTTAGTAGCTAAGTGGTCCAGGAACATTGGAGGCAAAGGAGTTATGACTGGTGGGTTAGTGATAGTTTTGTTTGGCTTATCTCCTATGAACATATGCTTATGCCTTTCTCATCTATTCCATGCTGGCCATCATTGTCTCATTAGTCCCAATGAAACAGTTCCTTTATGTTATATATATATATATATATATATATAAGTCCAAAGCAAGTTGTTCACTTGATATAATCAACAATATAGTGCTATATGTTAGCAAGACATTAGGCACAAACTCTTCATTTGAACTGGATAATCAAAACAACTGTACAATAGAAAAGTACAACCAACAATTTTTGGGATATGACTTCTCACAAAGGTTTCTTTATAAAATTATATATATATTTTTTCATAAAAGGAGCTCAATTCATTGAAAAAGAACACCAAGCAGAAGAAGCAACAAGCTTAAAAGAGAAAAAATAGAGAATTTTTATTTTTATTTTTTGAGACTGAGTTGTGAGTATCACATTAAAAAAGTGTGAGAAAATTATAGTCATATAAATTAAGAGTACTAAGAGTAATAAAATTGTGAGGAGAGAGAGAATATTGAGTGGAGAGAAAAAAAATACTACAATAGTTCTTATCTTAATTTTATCACATAATAAATATTTTTTAGAGTTATATTCATGGTTTTTCCCTCTAAGATCAAAAAAGATTTTTCACATAAAAATTCTTGATGTCCATTAATCTTTTTTTATTTTCTTTTTACATTTTTCTACTGCATATGTGCACTATGATCCCAATAAGTGATATCAGAGTTAAGTTGCACTATTGAAATTATTTTGTAATTTATATTGGCTGGTTATGCCTTCTTTAGTCTGGCGAAACCGCCCAAATTTTTTTTTCACAAGTGGCTAGTTTTACCGGCTAAGATTATTGTAATTGCATATTTTTATTGTAATTTTTTATATGTACAATATACATACGAGGTTACTTAACAAGATGGAAAGTAATTTTGGAACTATAGTAAAGCTGAATGTGACAAATTATTCATTATGGAGAACCATGATGGAAGATCACATCTATTGTAAATAGAAAGTGATACGACCAAGCCAAAGAAAACATTAGAAGAAGATTGGAAGAAAATGAAAAAGAAAACATTGGTTGTCATACGTCAGTATATAGGTCTTTCAATTTACAATCAAGTTTCCAAAGAAAGTGATCCACACAATCTTGGGAAAATCTTGAAAATATGTACTAAAAAAAGAATGCTCAAGGAAAAGTTTTCATCATAAGCAAACTCGTGAATCTGAAACTGAAAGAGGGATAGTCAATTGCAAAGCACCTAAAGGAGTTTAAAAGCTTAAAAATATAATTATCATCATCCGGATAGAGCATAGATGATGACCTACAAGTCACAATTCTTTTAGGATCCTTTCCTGAATCATGGAATTTTTTAGTAATTTTATTAACTAAGTCAGCACCTGATGGAAAATGACAATGAGCATGGTGAAGAAAATGAATTGAGCTCCTTTTATGGAGCCATTCTTAAGCCACACATTAAATAAGCATGGCACCATTTCAACCCATTCATATAGCTTTCCATCAAGAAGTCTTCAACATGTATTAACTTCATGCATGGTTTTAAGAGTAGTTGTCTCTTAACCAATTTTATCAGCTTATCTCATAGGCTTTGAAATTATGGGTTGGATTCCACAATTCTCCCCCAGTAAAGACCATTGGAAAGTTGTTAAATGGATCTTGAGCTACCTACAAGGTAGTTCCAAAATGTATTTATGTTTTGGAGCAGTAGAACCAATTTTGGAAGGTTATATAGATGCATATATGGCAGGTGTCCTGGATAGTAGGAAATCTGCTTCAGGATTCTTATTTACTTTTGTAGGCAGAACTGTATCATGGTAGTCCAAATTGTAAAAATGTGTCACCTTATCTGCAATTGAAGCAGAATATATTGTTGTAGTTAAAGCAGGAAAAGAAATACTTTGGTTGCAAAGATTTCTTCAACAACTAGGAATGAAGCAGAACTGGTCCGTGATTTTTTGTGATTGTCAAAGAGCTCTGGACTTGAGTAAGAACAATATGTATTACTCTCGCTCAAGGCATATTGATGTAAGGTATCATTGATTTTGCCAAGCAATTGAACATAAGTTGTTCAAGTTGGAAAAGATTTACACCAATGAAAAGGCAGCTGATATGATGACTAAAGTCATAGCTTGTGAGAAGTTTGAGCTGTGTACTGGGTTAGCTGGCAAGGACTCTAAATAAACATTGTCAAAGTTATTTTCCTTCCTCATAGGCTAGAAAGGGAGAATTGTTGAATCCATCCCACAATTGCAAAACATATGAGATAGGCCGGTAAAATTGGTTGAGAGACAACCACTCTTGAAATCATGCATGGAGTTAATGCATGTTGAAGACTTCTTGATGGAAAGCTATATGAATGGGTTGCAATGGTGCCATGCTCATTTAGTATATGGCTCAAGGATGGCTCTCAGAGAAAAAAAAATGGAGTTTCTATTTGTATTTTCTATGAAAAAATGAGTTATGGATATCACATTGAAAAAGTGTGAGGAAATTATAGCACTATAAATTGAAAGTACTAGGAGTGATAAAATTGTAAAGATTAGGTTACAAATTTGGAAGAAAGAGAGAGAATATTGAGTTGAGAGAAAAAAATATTATAATATTTATTGTATCAATTTTATCATATAGTAAATATTTTTTAGAGTACGACCTGTGATTTTTTTCCTCTAAAATCAAAGAGGATTTTCCACATAAAAATTCTTAGTGTTCATTGACCTTCTTCTATTTTCTTTTTACATTTTTTTTGCCGCATATGTGCACTCTAATCCCAACACTAAATAGTTTTGGATAAATAAAAAATAAATAAAAATAAGCTGAATTATAAGAATAAGAGTGGCTCTTGAAACTTTTAAAACGGGTGCATGCATGCCTCAATATTCTAAGTTGATTGGATCAAACAAATCATATGGATTAGTGTCTAAAACTTGGTATATGATCCAAATGATTCATGATTCATGTGTTGTCCTTGTAATAATAGCTTTTTTTTTTAACGATAGTGTGTAAGAGTGATTATATCTTGTTAAGAGTTATTATTTAAGTGAAATAATGGTTGTTAAGTTTTATTTAAATTTTAATTATTAAATTTTGTTTCAATTAATTCTTATATTAATTTGTATTAGTTATTCAATCAGTAATCAATCATAGAGATCAATAAAAATGTAAAAAAAAATAATTTAATCTTGATTTTCTCTATTTTATTAACAAACTTATTGTCTAGTTTTACTGATGTTATTACATATTGATTGGACTTATTATCATTATAATTATAATTTAATAAAATTACCACAACATCATACCTAACTATTTTAAATTGTAATATGTATTATTATTGACTTGTTGTTTTAGATTTATAATAACAATTTTACACAATTTTACTGTGCAATTATGGTATAATTTTACTAATTACAATAGAAATGCAATCCTAATTTAAAATTAGGGTTAAGAGAGGTTTAAGTCTTAGTTTCATTAAATTTATAATTTAATTCTTATAATTTTATTTTATGTAATTATATATACTAAAATTTAAAATTATTTATAATTAAATCCTTATCGTAAATTAATATTAAATCTAATTAATAGAATTTTATGTGTTCATTACATTAGATATTGACATTTTATTTTTATTAACTTGTTATGTTTACTTTACCAAAATTTATTTATTAAATTTTAGCTATTATATAAAAAAATTACTTTCATTATTTTCTTTAAAAAAAGAAAAAAGAATATTCATATTAATAAAGATTAAAAATATTAAATTCTTTTTAAAATGGATGGAAAATAACGGATGAGTTGAAAAAAATTTTATATTACTTAAATTTAATATGAATTGATGATAGAAATTTAATTATAAATTATTTTAAATTTTAGGATGTTATTATATAAAATAAAGTTATAAATTTAATTAAATTATAACATGTTAAACTTATATTAACCCTTAAAACTAAATTGAGGTTGCTATAAGACGTTTAATTTGCTTGATGCCGAAAACTAGCTTGGTAGGTGATTGGCTGAGTAAGCGCACCATCTTAGTAGGGTCGGAGCAGTCGACAAAAGGAACCTGAAAATGGACAGTCCACGTGGGTGTTGCTGGGCTGTGATTGGTCAATTTGTGAATGGTCCCATGTCTGCTTCCGTCATTTAGCTTTAAGTTAGCAAGAAGAAAGAAAGAGTTGGACAGAGATCCTATTCTCTACGTAAGGTCAATGCTGCCCATCCACGTGGTATTCATCATAAACTTACGTGGATTTTGTCCCCACCCTTCCTCTGCAAGTCCTTCGTCCTGGCAAGTGATTTTAATATATTTCATTTCATAACTAAATAAAGATTTTTATTTATTTATTTCATTTAAGCCTAAAATTTTTTATTCTCTCATTACCAAATTACAATGGTTTAAGAAAAAATTTTACTTTGTTATAATAAAAATAGACTCAAATATATGTAAAAGATATATTTTTTATGATCAACAATTTTAAATACCTTTTTTTTTAATTTTTGTATTTATGTTTATCCGGTTAAAATAAAAAATCCTCATTTTGTCATATATGAAATATTAAAATTTGTCATGATACTCTAACAAAATCGAGGATGCAACAACTATGAAAATAATCAATTACTACCAAATACAAGGGGGAAAGAATCACATAACGAGCAACAAGTTTATGTATGAACTAAAAAGCGGGTTTTGTTTTGATGCTTTCTTAATGATCTCGTTATTTATTTATTTATTTTTAGAAAATATAACTTTTACAAAAAAATTTTATATACATGATCTTCCAACTTTGATGAAACATATTGTAATTTTGTGTAAACTCTGCGTTTAATAATTATACAAAATTTTGTATGTGCCTTGGTAACACAAAATTTTTTACTTATGAATTAGAATGTATAAAAAATTTATAAAAACTACAGTAAGTATGAAAAAAATTCACATTTCTTGCAAAATACATATTCATTTTTTTATTCAAAAAATATAAAGAGGAATAAATCAGCAAAACTTATAAAATAGCTTAGTTTTATATATAAATGTATCTATTAAAATATAATTTATATTATATTATATCTAAATATATTAATTATTAAATAAGTTGGCCTCACAAACTTACAAATGAAGCTTAAAAAAGATAAATTTGATCCATGTATTAGTTTTAATATAACTAAATCAAGCTAGATTAGACCAAAATAAATTAAATCATGACACCTAATAAATCGCATAAATTATTTCCATCCAAATAACAAGTAATGAAATTATTGGATTGCAATCCTTGAAATTATACTAGATCTCTAATCTAAATCTTCGTTTGTTACATATATATTTACAAAATTTGTTTGGCAAATGCTAATCATTTTTTTCATTTTCTTTTTTTACAAAAATTATTTTATAGAAGAAAGAAATCGACAATAAAAAATGACTCATAGCACACTAGATTAAAATTTGAGTCAATTTCTAATAATTTTTGTAACAATAAAAATGGTAAGTCATTTAATATATTCTGAATTTAAATGTGAGATATCAAAAAAGAGAAAAATTATAAAATAATATCAAATATCAATATACCATCACAAATGTTGAGAAAAATTAATTGCTTTGATATGGGAAATCAAGTTAACGAAAGCGAGAAAAGTTCATCGGATTGCAGTTATATTTTCTAAAACTTCTTTCTTTGAGATGTAACTATTTATCTATAAAGGAAACATCTATGGGTTGTCTCTCAACTCCTTTTGAATATGCGTTAAAATTGGGGGTTGGAGGGAGGCGTCTGTCTTCTATGTTTAAGGAAAGAATCAAGTTTTGTATGAAAACAAGAAATAAAACAAAAAAGAGTGATACAATTTTCACAACTAATATTCTTAATTTTTAACAAAAAAGAAATATTAATTAGCATATCATATTAGCAATCTTCTTCAAATGATTGCAATTTTGTCATAATTGTAACTGTAGTAAAATGAAAAAACACACACACACACACACACACACACACACACACACACACACACATAACAACAACAACTACTACTATTGCAAAGTAATGTTACATCAAATTGCATATTCAGAAAATTAGTAGATGCAGCACATTAGATATCTAAAGTCATAAAAATGATGCTGGTTCGATCTTAGAATTACCTTCCAACAAATATTAAATAATCAATTGATCATGATTTAAAATATTTATGTGTTCATTTAGTAAGAGTTGTTAATTAAAGATGTTTATTTCTATTTCATATTGATATCAGCCTAATAATAATTTAATGACCGTATTGCCTTTGGGATAATAATCATCTCTTCATAATGACCATATAATCCATCTAATTAGTCTTGTGATTCCATCCAATTTTTATAAATATCCCAAGGTATACTCTTTTCCCTCCAAATTGAATGTATATGTTCTTTATTCTTGACTATAAAAATTAAATTGATCATGATCTCCACCGTTTAGATCTTCTTTACTGGACATTCCAGTTTTATCATTTGAGTGGAAGTGATCCTTAACTCCCACTGTCATCAGTGTTGTATATTTGACAACTATTCTAACTTTGCTGAATGAAAATTTTTTAGAAAACAAAAAGGTTACT
>JANHAO010028951.1:0-10492 GCA_026873985.1 Saraca asoca
CCTGATTTAATTTGATTCAACTATTATGCCTGCAATGTTCTTGATAAAGTATTTGGCTAATGTTTTATCTTGTCTTAGGTAGATAATTGAAGTACCGAAAGGAGAAGATTATCGCTGGAAAACTAGTAGTTGAATAAAGAGATCTTAATCACGAAAGTAGATTGAATTTCTTTAGGAATCTTTATTGGTTTGCACAGATCTTAGAGGGCTTAATTTAATTTAATTCTACAAAAGTAGGTAATTAGGTTGATTTAAGTACTATTATTAGACCTTGAAAGAGGCTAGTAATTAATTTAGGGAAAACCATCCTCAATTAAATAAGTAATCATAATAGGAAATAATTCAATTAATTATTAAAGAACATAACTGTGGTGAAACCTCAATTCTAGACTTTTATTATTATACTTTGCTTATTGTTTGCATGCTGCTTTCACATTACATCTTTCTATTTTTTTTTGCTATTCTTATTTGATTTAGGCGTCTTAAATTGCAAACATCTGGTTGTTGATAATAAAGATCCCTATGGGACATGACCCGTATTCTTCGGATTCTACTACAGCTACGTCGTGCGCTTGCAGAGTAAAATAATACACATCAAACATGAACTGGTTAGTTATGGCAGTGAATCTTTGAATTAAATTTATAATTGACTCATCCTCATCTATCTTAAACGTTTCATATTTAGATATTATAACATATACTTTGGATGTCTTAACTTGAGCAGTTCCTACATGTGCTACTTCTAAGGTATCCCAAATCTATTTTGCAATTGTACAATTTGAAATCATTTCATATTCATTGGGAGAAATTGAGTTGAAATAATCCACTTAACTTTAGAGGCAAGAAGGTTCTTTTTTCTTTCCTCTTCAGTCCATAAGGACTTAGGCTTTGGTTTAATAACACCATTTATCAATGTTTGTGGTGGATTATAACCTTCTTCTACAAGTTCTCACATATCAATGTTAGTTGATTCAATAAATTCTTTAATCTTTTATTTCCAATAGGTGTAGTGATCTTCATTGAAACTAGGTGGCTTATTCATAGGCGGACATTCAGGCAATAAAGTAAAGCTAGAATCCATTCTCTTCAAGAAAAATAAGGAGTATCAAGAGCCAAAGCTTTGATACAAACTGAGGGTCCCAAAATATGGATCTTGCCCATTTTATGTTTGTAAAATGTATACTCTTTAAGCTTGAGAGATTGGATTCTTGTTGCACAAAATTTTTTTTTAAAAAAAAAGAAAAGATTTTTCAAAAGGTTTCTATTGGAAGATAAAGAATAATATTGAATTATTAATTATCACTTAATCAAATTGAACAATTCAATTTATTAACTAATAGAATTTTAGTAATAAGAATTGCATCAAAATTTAGAATGTTAAATATGTAGTAGAATGTTAGCGGTGCAAAATTGAAAGACGCAAAAAAGATAAATCAAGAAACACCAAGATTTTAAAGTGGTTCAACTTCACCTGAAACTGCAAATAAAGTCTACATCCACTGGATGAATCCTCGACTAGATGCTCACTTTTTTTACAATTCACAAGATTTAAACTGGGCTTCTGAAAACCAGTTTATAACAAGATTTCATCGAGCTCTTGCCTAGCCTAGATACACTAACAATACACCTTCAACTTAATTGTAATAAACCTCACAAATAATAGAAGAAGCAAGGGAAAATCAACCTCTTCCTTCTATCTCTAGTTCTTGATCAACCTCAGAAACCAAAAAGCAAACAAGAATATGGTCAAAGAAAAATAATACCAGAGTTTGAGGTGAAAATCTCAAACAACTAATTGTGTAATCTTTAGAGAATCTGATCCAAGCAATTAATCAATTATTGATTTGAGAGGTTGAGCTAGATCAAATGAAGCACAAGAAACTCTATGATTTTCACACTTAAAATGATAGAGAATAACATAAGTTTTCTACTAAAAATTAGAGTGAAAGGGCATTTATAGTTGCTATAATTGACATTTGAAAATAACTAATTTTTAGTTCTTGAATCAATTCATGAATTGATTTGTATTAGTTATAACTAACTAATAGCTGACTAATCGATTTATGAATCGATTCAGTTTGTAAAACTCATGAAGAAATTTATGACTAAATCGATGCATGAATTGATTAACCCTCTGTGTAAAAATATTTGTGAATCAATTGCATAATCAATCAAGAGTGATTCCAAATGTTTTGGTAAATACATTTTTAAAAACTTTTTTTCATGAATTGATTTGGGGATGGGTTCAAGTACATTCCATAAGATTCCTTATATGAATCGATTTATAAAGTGGAAATAATTTTTACAAAAATTTAACTTGTGAGAATGCATTGAAAATATGGTTAGAAAACATTTGATTTAAATTGATTTCATTTGATTTATTTTAGCCTTAGATTAACTATTTTGGAAAATTATTTGGATCAAAAACTAATTGGATTACACTTACAAAAGATCCTATAAAAATCAATAAACCCTAAGATTAGATGTTGGATCTCTTGATATCTTCAATGTCACTTGATCAACTTTAAGTCTAGAAAAAGAAAAAATACTCAAAGTATATGGTTAGATCGTGACATTAAATAAAGTTGTTTTTCAACATCAAAGCTAAAGAAGAAATGATAGCTAGGC
This sequence comes from Saraca asoca, assembly GCA_026873985.1. Taxonomy (NCBI): domain Eukaryota; kingdom Viridiplantae; phylum Streptophyta; class Magnoliopsida; order Fabales; family Fabaceae; genus Saraca; species Saraca asoca. The sequence goes on from JANHAO010028951.1 coordinate 2,629, forward strand.
TAATCAATCTCTCATTGCTAGGCTAACAATTAGGATATTAAATCTTCCTATTTTAGGCACAATAAATTAGGATATAGGAAAATATTGTTAAATTAAATAGAAAAACTAAGAAATGTTGAACTTGATGAAGGTGTTCATAACCAAATCAGCAAGCTACTTGCTAAAGAATCTTCTGAAATAGACAAGTTCTCAGCAAATGATGATTAAGTTCAATAAAACCAAATATACAATGATGATCATTCTTCAATCATTCTTCCTCTAAAATAGAAGAATCATTTTCAGAAAAAAGGTAAATGTTCTTACCAAAGAGAAAGATTTTCTTTTCAAAGTCATCAGTCATTTGCCTAACAACAAATAGAAGAAGAAGTACCTCCAAAAAACTTAAGTAGACTTTAGAAAAACCTTTTACTTACTACAAACATCACTACTAAATAGTTACAACTTCAAAGATGCTTTCAAAAGATTTAACTTAGATGCCACTAAATCTGTAACTTTATAGGATTTACAATCTAAAATAAATCTTCTCAAAATAGTGATAAAAGAAATAAAGAAACAATAGGAGCTTTACAACTTTGTTCTTTCAAATATGCAAGATAACTAAATAGAAAAGGACAAAGATTTAAAAATGGAAGATACCAACGAAGAAGGATTCTTAATGATAATCTCAAAGATATATATTCAAAAGTGGCATATTCCTATTTAAATAATAATCAAATATGAATATACAATTGAAACAGTTGCCTTATTTGACACAGGTACTGTTGTCAATTGTATACACGAAGGTCTAATACCATCCAAATACTTAAAAAAAAATAAAAGAAGGACTTAGATCTACAAATAGTTTTAAGCTCTGAATAAACTTTAAACTTCTAAATGTGACAATAGAAGATCAATTTTTTAGAATTAATACTTCTTTTCTATTAGTAAAAAATATGATTAGAAGAATAATCCTAGGATCTCCATTCATCTAGAAAATTATACCATTTTTTGTGATAAATGAAGGACTAGTTATTGAAAACTTAGGATAGAAAATTATGCCAGTTTTAAAAGATTTAAATCTAGTAGAAGAAAACCTTACAAACTACCTTTCAAAAGAAATATCTTTCAAAAGGAAAAAGCAATAATTAACTACTCCAATTATTCAAAATGAAGTCAAATCTTTAGAAAATAAAATGCAAAACCAAATATGCCTCAATCTTCCAAATGCATTTTGGAAAAAAAAAACAACCTATGGTATATTTACCATATGAAAAAGATTTAACTAAAAAACAAATAACAACAAATAACTAATACAAATGAATCAAGAACTTCTCAAATATTGCCAAAAGGAAATAAATGATCTCTTTATAAAAGGAATCGAAAGAAAAAGCAAAAGTCCTTGGTCATGCTCAATATTTTAAGTGAATAAAAAAGTTGGGATTGAACGAGCAACTCCAAAGCTTGTAATTAATTGCAAATTACTTAATAAAGCCCTTCATTGGATTAGATATTCCTATTCCAAAAAAACAAATTACTCAATCATTTGCTTGTATAAAATTATTTGACAAAAAACCTAGATTTTGACTAATTCAAATAAAACTTGAGGATAAGGACAAAGCAATATTTACAGTTGCATTTAGGCAATATGAATGGAATGTGTTGTCTTTTGGCCTAAAAAAATGTACCTTTAGAATTTCAGAGAATCATGAATGATATTTACAGCCCATATACCAAATTCATTATTATTTATATTGATGATGTTTTAGTATTTTTAGAAAATATTGATCAACATTTTAGGCACCAATATTTTTCTTGAAGCCACCCAAAGAAATGGCCTTGCTATTTCCAAATAAAAAATCTCTTCATTCCAAACAGAAATTAGATTTCTTGGTCATTGCTTATTTCAGGGCACAATTACTTTAATTGAAAGGGCTATATAGTTTGCTGACAAATTTCCTAATCAAATTATAGGCAAAACTTAATTACAATGATTTCTGGGATGTCTTAATTATGTTTCCAACTTCTTTCCCCATATGTCTAATGTCATCAAACCATTACATAAAGTGCTAAGAAAAGCCCTCCTTTTTGGATGGATGTTTATATCAACATTATCAAACAAATCAAGTCTCAAGTCAAAAGCCTCCCTCGTCTACATATTTCTGATCTGACTACATAAAAAATTATTGAAACTGATGCATCAGATATAGGATATAGTGACACTCTCAAACAAATAAAAAATAATAGAAAGCATGTTATTGCATTTACATCAAAACATTGGAATCATACTCAACAAAATTACTTTATAATAAAAAATAAATTTTAGCAATTGTTTTATGCATTAACAAATTCTAAAGTGATCTATTAAATGAAAAATACCTTGTCCATGTCAATTGTAAATTAGGCAAGGATGTTTTACAAAAATATGTTAAAAATCTTGTATCAAAATAGATTTTTGCCATATGGTAAGCAATTTTAAGTAAATTTGATTTTGACATTAAATATGTTAAATGATCTTAAATTCTCTTCTAGATTTCCTTACTGGGGAATTTCTATAGGAATATGTTAAGGAAAAAGGAAAATGAGGGTGATAAGGATCCACACTTGGATTCTAATTCAAAAACTAATGTAAAAGACAAAGGAAAGCAAGTTGAAGCCTTTTAATCAAAGCCATTCAAATCCACCAAAAATCCCTAATCCATTGATGATAATCCTTTTCCAATCCAAAATCTATAGGGAATTGCAAACCAAAAACCCTTTTCCCTAAAACAAACTCTTGGGTAGACATTGTTGATAAAGAAGATGACAAACCATTAATCCTTAACTGATCCTAATTAAAACAAATGATATCCATGCAAGAAAAACAAATAACAATAGCATACTCTTGATCTAAAGTTGTTGTAAACACAGCTTAAAAACCATAAAAAGAAATCACCAAATAGCACCCTAAACCAAATCCCCAAAAATTATCCAAAAGGATGGCATTATCCTCTAGATTCTTTATCCTATGATCAAAAGTTTTATAAGTTGATTTTGGTTGATAGTGGTTTAGTTTCAATCAAACACAATTTGAGTTAGGATAATCCAAAATTAATTACTCATTCAATTTTTAAAATCTACAAGATTTTCACAATCTTTAACTGGAGGAAAAGCCCTCATCAAATTAATAAATTTTCAAAAGCATATGATCCAATTGGTTATTCGTATTGGGATTATGAAAAGGCCTGGTTGATAAGCATAATATTTATATATTTTATTTCTTCTACATTTACTCTTTTAGTAATTTTATATGCCAAATATAGTTACTTATGTTCTATTTTATGATGTTGTTAGATTAGAACTATGAAAGGATTAATTTGGTTTAAGATAGGTGATTTGGCACAATTTCAGACTTTTAACTTTTCTAGAGTTCTAGACCTCCATTTGGGATGATGCCTATATCTTTAGAAAGCCAAGACAAAGGCCTACAATTGTTACTAAGAGTTTTAGGCTCCATTCATAAATTTAGAGTAGAAAAATTAGCCCAAAAATTTAAGCAAGGTGCTAACCTCGCTGAATCCTAGCTTAGCCATGATAGTTTTATGATATTTAGAGCTACAAACTTTTAATTAGTGCAAACCCAAGTCTATTGGAAATCTATGATCCATATCTACAAATTTCATGAAGTTCTAGAGTTAAAAAAGTGTCTTTTTGAATGAGAAAAATGATTATGAATTTAAGCTACAAAATCTAATTCAGGTTAGATTCCTCTAAATCAGTTTCAATTTTTGGCCTTTTTTTGAGTTGAAAACCTCTAGTTTGAGAAAGACCTAATTTATTCGAATTTTGAGAAGTAAGTTCATAACTTTCTATAACAGATCAAAACCTAATTTTGCCATTGTCCAACTGAAAGCTAAAGCTAGAGAAGGAAACTAGAGCAATGAGAATCCTAGCTAAATCAGGATTACTTGAGGATCAATCTAGAATCATGAAGGTTAATCCCACCTATTTTGTATATAAAAATGAGACCCTTTAGGACATTAAACAACACAACCTCTCTTAGGTCTTTTCTTCATTTTCTATTTTTTTTCCTTGCAATGAGTTGTTAAACTCATTTTTCAATTCAAGGGAATTCTATTTCAATTTATTATGTGTGTGAAATCAGATTTATTTTGAATTATTCTTAATTCAATTATTTATTATTTTTCTATTTTTATTGATTTATAATTGAATAGGATGATTTTCTAAGAAGAGCTCATTAGTTAATTGTCTTTTTTGATTATTGCTAGCTAAACTTCATAATTCATAATTGTTATAAGAGTTCAGTACAGGTAGCGATTAGATATTAATGATTATGATCCCAACTTTCATTCAATATCCAAGGGACACATAGGATGAATTATATGATTTGTGCTAGTGTAAATTCAGTCTTAGCATCTTCCTATTCACAATGTTGTTATTAACCTTATTAAGATTGCTCAATACCAAATTAGTTAATAATAAGAATTTAATGTGGGTGCTGGGCTTGAATTAATGACTTTAAGGAAGAAAGATAAAATTTATTCCAATGTCTAGGTAATTCTTGGCTAAGCAATTAAAAAAGGGATAATATTTAGATGCCGACAATCATTCTAGGAATTGAATGTATGAACCTCTCTTCAATTGAAGTTTTCCCAATCAAAGTCTCTTTTATAATTTAAATTCTATTTTTGTTTAATATTTCAAATGTAAATACAAAACCCTCATTTTTATTAAATCTACTACATTCAATAGATTAGGATTATAAATTAATCAACCAATTTCAAGAGTTTGACTCTGACTCATTAGCACTACAAACTTAGGGGGTTTAGGAAATTAATTTTGGTGGATTCAGCAACCATCAAGATTTTGGCATCATTACTAGGATTTGGTTTCAATAATTTTTGTGTTTTAATAGGATTAGAATTTAGGTTATTGAATTTGAATGGTTTTTAGTGTTTTCACCTCTATTTTGTTATGTTTTGTGATCTTTTATGTTTGTTTAGTAGAATTTGGTAACCAAATTTTTGACGGAATTTGGGGAAAAAACTTATCAATCCTGAAGAAATCAGTATGCTAATCAAGATCTGTGCTTTGTCATGAACCCCAACCTTTTTTGGCTAATTTCGATCTTCTAATAGGGTTTTTGAATTTTTTTAGTATTTTTTCATTAATTTATCAATTTTTCTTATTCATTTTTTCCTATTTATTTTTATTCCATATATGACTTGATCCTTTCATAATTATATGTTGAAATTTGATTAAAAAATTGAGAGAACCTTTTAGAAATTAAGAAAAGAGGCTCATTATACTTCTATTATTCTGGTTGCTTCTTCAACATCCAAACAAGCAAGAGTTTCATCACAAGAGATAAACATAGTCATTAGTCTTATCTCCAACAACTCATCTAGCGATCTGAATTTTGAAGACATTGCTATGAATAATAGAACCTTGAGAGATTTGGTTACTCTTAACATGAATTAACAATCCTTGTGCATTGAGTACCCTGATCTTGATGCTACCCGTAAACTAAAATCTAGACTGATACACTTGTTGTTTATCTTTTATGGTCTTATTGATGAAGATCCACACAAACACTTGAAGGAATTCCATATGTATGTTCCACCATGAAGCCATAAGGCATCTTAAAAGAGAAAATCAAGCCACAAACCTTTCCTTTCTCATTGGCAAATTCAGCCAAAGACTAGACCTACTACCTCCCATAAGGTTCCATCAATTCATGGCATGAGATGAAGGGACTCTTCTTGGAAAAGAGATATATGGCATCCAATAATACAATGGAGGAACTCTATACAAGAATTAGGAACATTTCAAGAAACTATGTGCAAGTTGTCAAGACCACCAGATACGTGACCAACTCCTAATCCATTACTTCTATGAAGGACTATTGCTAATGGATAGAAGTATAATAGATTCCACAAGTGGAAGAGTATTAGTTAATAAGACCCCAAGGATTGCATGGAACGTAATTGCTAATATAGTAGCAAACTCACAACAATTTGAAACCAAAATGAACCATACACTGATGAAGATTAATAAGGTAAACACATCTAGAATTAAACATCAACTATCTGATCTAACCTCTTTGTTTCATTAATTAGCTATAGGACAAACGCAAACAACCAATGTATGTGGAATCTACTCATTATCTAGACACAATACTGATATGTGTCCAACATTACAAGCAGAAGTACCAATCTAGCAATCTTATATAATAGGAGGAATTCTAGGGCAACCCCAAAGATGATATGACCCATACTCGAACTCACACAACCCTGGCTAGCAATATTATCCAAACTTGAGTTATGGAAACAAAGCTAGCCAAGGCTATTATTACCCTCCACTCCAAGCCAAATAGTAAGCTAACCAAGCTCCAAATTTGAGCAAAGCACTTGAAGAGATTGTCTACACTTTGGCAAACAATATATTACAATTTGAGCAAGAAATAAGAGCTAGCATTTATAACATAGAGATGCAAACAAGCTAATTTGCAATAATAGCCTACAAATTGGAGGCTCAAAATTTAGGCAAGCTACTCTTCCAAATAGTTATGAATCCTTGAGAAAATGTACGTGCAATAATGTTACAGTGTAGAAAAGAAATTGAGACTAGTAATCAAGCCCTAACAGTTGCAACCAATAGGAGACAAAAGCAAAAAGAGACAAAAGGTTCAAAAGAAAAGGTAAACTCTCAATTTATAGTTGATAATTCTACTTTTCTTCTTTTTCCTAGCACATTGGCTAATTCTAAGAAAGAGAAATAAGAAAATGAGATCCTAGAGGCCTTCATAAAGGTAAAAGTGAACATACCCCTACTTGATATAATTAAACAGATTTCAAGGTCTACAAAATTTCCCAAAGAGCTATGCACAATAAATTAGAAATTAAAACATAATAAGAAAATAAGCATGGGGGAAAATGTGTTTGTTGTTTTTTAAAGAAAATTACCTCAAAAAATGCAAGGTAATTTCATAATCCCATGTGTCATTGGTAAGACTCATTTTGAACATACTATGGAGGATGATGCTTCACCAAATCTAGCCTCAATCATTCTAGGAAGGCCTTTCCTCTAAACAACCAAAACCAAAATTGATGTCCATGCTAACACACTCACCATGGAATTTGATGGAGAGACTGTTAAATTTATGGGCTTGATATAGATTGAAGAACCATTGAAGATAAGTTCTGAAGTTAAAAAGATGACAATAGTATTCTAATCTTCAATACTACAAATCAATTTTAGAATTGAAGCCAAATTGATAAGATTTATCCCAATGAGCCAATGGCATTAAACAAAGGCATTGCTTAAGAGGCAACCAACTCACTAGCTACCATTAGATTTTCCTTCTTACCCTATCTCTTTTGTTTTATATGTCCTTGGCTTGCTTATGATTATAAACCCTACATTGGGGAGAGCATAAAATTTAAATGTGAGGGAAGGATATTACGATTGTTGCATTTTTCAAAAAAAAAATATTTTGTTTATGTAGGTGCTTTTCAGTGATGTCAGTATTTATTCCATCAGTAGGAATCCATAGAATTTAAAGGTTACATAGCATGATTGAACAAATTGAGTTGCATTTTGAAATTGATTGGTATATTAATGAATTTTGGAATGTTAGTAGATTAAATTTGATGGACATTTTAACTTGTGAGGTTTTGATCCTATAGATTGAACATTTGTATTAGTTCTTTTTTTTTCATGCATGACATTCTGATGTATGTTTAAATATCTGCAAGTGCACGACATAGTTGTAGCTAGTACTGGCAAATACTAGTCTATCCCATAGGGAAGTTATTTCAATTACTAGAATCTTTACAATTTTACTATCCAAATCAATAATGAAGAAATAAAATAAATAAATAAAGAG
>JANHAO010028952.1:0-10484 GCA_026873985.1 Saraca asoca
ATAGCCAGATTACAAAAACTGCTCAAAATGGCCAATTATGCAGAATTTTCATATAATGATCCAATTGACACTAAATCACAAATGCCACTAACACAGCTGGAAATAGATAATTTTGAACCTTAAAATGATAAGTGAGAGGAAAAATAAATGTGTCAAATATTTTGTTATCAAATCTCTTCCTGAAAGATTGAAAAATTTGTTTGGAGCAATATCATCTGCCAATTTGAAGTTCCTCAGCAAATTGTAACAAATAATAGGACTCAATTCACTAGTGAACAGTTCATCAATTTCTATAGTGATCTCAAAATTGAAAAGAGCTTCTCAGTGGTAGACCATCCTTAGGCTAATGGACAAGTTGAGGCTATTAACAAAATTATCAAGCAGATCTTGAAAATAAAACAAGAGGCTAGGAAGGGAGCATGGATAGACGAGCTACCAAAATTACTATGGGCCTATAGAACTATGGCTCGTAGCACGACAAGAGAGACTCCCTTCTTGATGGTTTACGGATATGAAGCAATGTTGCCAAAGGAGTATGAAGTAACTTCTCACCAAAGAGTAACTTTCAATCCAGAGGGAAACGATCAATTGCTCGCTATAAGCCTTGACCTCGTTGAGGAGTTAAAAGACATGGCTTGCCTTAGAATCGTAACTTATTAGGAGCAAATTGTGAGATATTATAATAAAAAAGTCTGAAGCCAGAGTTATAGAGCAAGTGACCTTGTACTATGACTTATTTCACCTAGATCTCGTAAGCCCAGTGAAGGTACCTTGGGTTCAAATTGGGAAGGACCGTACATAATAAAGAAGAATTTGGGCAACAGATCATATCACTTGACCAGTATAGATGGGGTTGAATTCTCTCGAGCATGGAATGCTGAGCATCTCTGTCCTTATTATCAATAAAAGTGAACTTAGCTTCACTATTCTGTATTATTGTTTAAACCTGAATAAAGAAGTCTAAAATTCTTTTTCAATTATGTTTACTAAGGATCTCCTAATGTATTCCTTGTCTAAAGCAAATTGGCCATAAAATTAGTCCTTTCCTATGCTTAGTAAAGAGCTAAAACCTAGATAATATCTTGCCTAGTCATCTTGTAAAGTCATAAAGCTCATTAATTTGCTAATTCATATTCGCACTATAAGGTCCACCTAGAATAATAGGCCACAATTTAATAATTTCTATGTTCAGCCTATTGAATATTCAACTCGATATAATAATTGCCCACAAATTGCTAAATAAGCATTCAAGACATCCAAATATTGGAAGAGCTTAAAAAGTAAACCAATTAATGCACGTAACGAAGACAAACAAAGATAAGCATATCACACAAAAATTTATAAAAATGCTTTAACTACATTCGAATTGTCAGTCAGATGCATCTATAGCATTTAAAATAAAAACTAGACAAAAAGTGCAAAACAAAATTTAAGAGGATGCTATAGGACTAGATGGGTCCTGAGGAGTTAAGGAATCCACAGCAGGCACAAGAGGATTCTCCATCACCTGTTCTTCAGGTCCTATCATGACCACTCTTTACATCAACGAGTTATTTTCAACCTGGTCGTTATCTCAAATAGGAAGATCGCCAGTAGTTTTAGCATCCAGAGCCAAGGCTGCCTCTGCATCCCTAATAAAGCCCTGAATGATCGCCTCAATCTCTCCACTGAAGAATGAGAAATCAAAGTTCGGATGCCTCTGCCACAAGGTATACATAAAGCCATCAATAGTCTCAAAGATTGTAGCTTTTTCAGCTTGAGCCACCATGGCTGACGTTTCCTCTTTGACCTTGGCGATCTCCTTTTGAGCTTAGGCAATTCTCTCAGTAGCTCACTTGACTTCCTCTTCAACTTGTGCTGCCTTCTCCTCAGCATGAATTATTTTCTCCTGAGTGGCCAGTGTCTGCCTCTCGAGGACCTCAACTTCCCTCGCTAAGATAACTATATCCTCTTTCCTTTGTCCTTACTCTTCAAAAGCCCCATGAAGTCCTGAGGATAAGCTAACTGTCTCCCAAGCCAAGGTTTCTTCAGCCTTCTTCCTCACAACCTCAGCACTTGGTAGTCTCCTCCTTAGCTCTGTTACCTCATTGGTTGCTACAGCTAGACTATCTTTGAGCTTACCTTGCTCCTCCTCCCAGCTTATAGTCTTGTCCCTCAACTTTATCATCTCTAGAGCCCCTTTGAAAAGGATCACAAAGAGTTAAGATGCATGCCAAAAAAAAAGCAATACTGACCAGAAGACAGTGACGAGCTAGTATGCTCGCTAGGGTGCTATCTCGAATCCCATCATCCTCTAGAGACTTCATATGATAACCCTGGATCCGATCCATGTTTCTATCTAGAACATTATAAAATGCCAAGGTCTTAGGTCCTAAGCCTTCAAAAACATCCTTTGGCACGTCCTTAGGTTCTTCCTCTAGACCAACAACGATCCCTTTCCCTTTGTCAGTCCTTTGTCTTTTGGGAAGATACTCAATCGAAAACTTTTCACTATGATCTGAGGACCTCGGTACTCCTCTCTCGACCTTAGGAGGCCTTCATTGCAAAATAGGAACTACGGCGAGCAAGGTCTCCTCTGCAATCATTAAGGAGGAAAGGCAACCATCGTGGTCAGGAGTTAGAGTAGTAGCAAAAGAGGAAGGGCAGTTGATGTGAACAGAAGCTGGAGCGCCAATAGAGGAAGAAGGATGACTAGCTTGAGTGGAAGTCAGAGCAGTAGCATGCCTTAACCTCGTTGAAGGAGGAGTCATGATAAGACTGACTCTCCCTATATCATTTTGCTCTCCAAAGTCCACTTGAGCAACCTCTCTAGCACCTCGCACTCCAATGTACAATGAGCTATTAAGAAGCTCAGTACCAAAAGCAGGAGAGAGCCCGTACATCCACAAAATCTCTTCGTCAAATTTTAGATTGTTCTAAAAATCTTCAAAGACAGTGAACTGATCAAGCACTGTGGCCTCCTCCTCCTTCAACTCTAGCCTATCCTTCCTAACTTCCTCTACAAAAAGCATAACAAAGATTAACTTGAAATAAGGCAAAATAAAATCAACTCGTGTTAGATGGATAGGCCAAAAGCTAATAGATACCTTCTCACTGTCCCATACTCTTAATACCATAGAGATGGCTAAAAACCTTGGTCAAAGGGGGTGGAAGACCATTTCTCAAATAAATGAGGGCTAAAGAAATCAGGCTCTAATATGTATTCAAAGTCAACTGGATGGGGGAAAGTCTTAGTTCATCTAAAAAATCAATTATGAAGGGGACAACTGGAAGCTTAAATCCAGCATCAAGGTGTTGGATGCTAATTGCTATAAATTTCCCAGGAGGATGAATGGCATGGTTGCTCCGAGCTCTTTAGGCTTGACTATCAAAGGATGATGAATGAAAGGGGAATGAGCAGTAGACTCCTTGGGCCCAAAGTGAGCTTCGAACTCACTAGTGATCTCACCACTTTGGGAGGTCATGCCCCCAACGACATGGAGTGCTTCCCCACTCTCTTCGAACTCAGTGTCTTTACTAACTATTAGGTGGCGACGACGTCTACGGGGCAGAGACATCTACATAAAAAGAGAAAAGAAGAAATGATCAGGTTACTAGATACAAACCAATCCTTAACTCTAAACAATCATCCTAAAAGGAAGGTCACTACTACCTTAAGTCATCTAGAACCAAAACTTAAAGTACAAGGAGGATTTTGACTATTGGGCCGATGAAGCCCAGGAAATTAGTTGAAAACTCTGTCGTCGCCAAAAACCCTAACATCTACCAGCAAACAAACTAAATATGGCCAAAGGGAAAATACACGAAGACTCAACCAGCATCCCAGTTTTCATCAATAACAAACATACTCACAAGGGCTCCAAAAATAGAAACTCAAAAACAACGAGTCAGAAAAAGAAGCTTACCATGCTAAACAAAGAAAAAGTCCAAAGAGTGAACAAAACTGATTCTCGATAACTGGAACTTGGTTTGACAGACTCGAGAAACTGGAACAAGGCTGAAAGTGGTAAACAGCAGCAAATAGTTACAAAACTCGTAGAGAAAGTGGAAAGGAAGAGTTTTGGTATGACAGACTCCAAATGACAGATGAAAGGGGAAAAGAGAGTTTCCCAACTTTTATTACACATAGTCTAACCTTCAGATCTGAAAGCTCTTTGAATGATCCGCAATCCAACAGCCTAGTAAATGTCAGTATTTGAATCAAATGCATTTGCTAGAGACAATAATCATTAAACTATCTGTAGAAATCGAAAAGTCACATATAAAACAAGCATATCAAACTACTTGTCGAATTACAGATCGCAACCAACAAGCCACAGCCCTGGTCATTTTACGACCTAATATTTGCAGCTTTCACACGAACTAAACTCACAACTCTCATGTGATCTGTTCCTCGCTACAACTTGGGTGCACCAAATTGCCCTCGTGATTTTATGCCAGTGTGTGCACACTTAATCACCCACTGTGCATCTTACCTCACTACAACTCAAGCACACCTAATCGTCCACTATTAGCTCGGGCACACCTAATCTCCTTCATGATCTTATGCCAGTGTGTGCGACTTAATTGCCCACTGTGCATCTTACCTCGTTACAACTCGGGTGCACCTAATCACTACTATCAACTCGAGCACACTTAATCACCCTTGTGATCTCACACTAGTGCATGCGCACCTAATTGCACACTATAAATCTCACCTTGCTATAGCTCAGGTGCGTACCTAATCGACCACTATCAGCTTGGGTGCACCAAATTGCCTTCACGATCTCATGCAGTGCATGTACGCCTAATTGCCCATTATGCATCTCACCTCGCTACAGCTTGGGCGCACCTAATCACCCTCGTGATCTCATGCTAGTATGTGCGCACCTAATCGCCCACTGCGCATCTCACCTCGCTTTAGCTTGGGCACATTGAATTACTTATGAACTTAATTGAAACACAGTCTAGGCATTGCTAGACTTGTGTCATTATCTACTTATAGTTTTCTTGTGAACTAAAAGCCTACTACAGGCAAAGCATTTTATTGCACAAGTTTGTTTTTAAATGAAGTGGATTAATTTCACCAATTGGCCATTTGGCTTCATACTCAATTAAATAGGGCATGTAGAAATTAGTTTACAAAAAGCTCAAATGTTATCTTCTGCAACAACCAATAACTAATTACACACTAGAATGTTAGAAAAAAGATAATTTTCATTACAAAGCCTCTTTCAACAAGGTGAGTATATACAAGAAAATTTAGAGTACAAAGACTAGAATAAGCCTACAACTACAATAAGCAGGAGAAACTAGCCTTTTAGGAGCCATAGCCTACAAACAGGCTAGACAATTCCAACTCCTCTCTCTTGTCTTCCTCCGAAGCTAAGAGCTTATCCTTTGGCTCTGCAACTCCTGGATGCATGGAGAGACCAATCAGGTAGTCCCGCCACATAAAGGAAGTAAAGAGCAGAGGTGAAGAGTTGCCTTTTTCGGCTTAACCATGAAGAGGTGGCGGAGGAAGGTAATAAAACTTCTTAGGATCCTCAAAAAGAAATCACCTATGGAAGCCTCTCATAACAAAACTTCCCAAGATCCTCAAAGAGGAGTTCTCACAGTAGGCTATGCATATATTTTAGAACTGCACCAAGGATTCACATCTTTATAAGCATGGGGGGCTCATCTGAGATGTCCATTAGATTATCTCTATGAATAAAGAAGGAAGGCTTCTTGTGCCATATATAGATTAGCATGGTTCCACCAAAAAATCTAGAAAAAGTCCAAATGTCGTTAATCAGATGGTCCAAAAGAAAAACAGGGTCACCACACCAATAGCTATAAAACATGAATAGGAAAAGATATGGCCTAGTATAGATGAAATGAAAAACTGAAGCCTAACATGACCACATAGCAAGTTACAAATTGAGATTTTGACTGTATGGAACTATAGGTGAAAAACTGGGCAACACCATAGGTCGTAAACAAAAGGACCCTGCTATAAGAAATAACTCCCAGGTCGTAAAGCAAACTGAGTGTTGGGTGGTTAGTGTTATGACATTTTATGGACTAAGTGGAATGAGCCAGCAAAGGCCCAATGGACCAAATCAAGACAAAGACGTGGCCCAATTTGGAATGAGGTCACTGAAGCCAGATAGTAGATTGCGCAGCACGAGCTTGAAGCCTCCAGTAGACCAAGACTGCAATGAGCTCCCCCGGGTGCAATTGGGAATAGTTAATGTCTGATAGACAGTCTGAACACTCTTCTAACTTGCAAATTAGCCTCCAAAGTTTGACAATGATTTTCCTCCTATTTATTAACTCATCCCTAGCATTTATTACCTGATACTACTGTAATCATAGTTTTACAATGATAAATTACAACTTGTAACCTTCCCAACTCTTATAAATAGGAGGGGAGTCCATTGAAACATATATAGAGAAAAACTTGCAAAAACTCTACTGAAAGAGAGATAGAATCACTAGTATTGTAACTCTGTAAAACTAAGCAAAGAAACAATTCCAAAGCAAATACAATCACTGTGGATGTAGGGTCCATATTGGCTTTAGCCGAATCATGATAAAACCCTGTGTGTTCATTTTATTTTCTTCTTCTTGCTCTCACTATTTCTCCATATTTTCATGTCTCATACAGCAGTTTAGGTTCCAGAACCCTTAGTTGATCGATTATCGAAATCGACCATTAACATCCCTTTTCTCTACTAAGATTATAAGAAGCAAACCTGCTTAGGAAATTTTAAATAGGATATAATTTGCTTAGGACTGCTTTGGATTATCATAGATTCCCACGTCATATCAGGTATGATTTCTTCACTACTAACTAAATTTGTATATAAATGTTTGATGCATTATAACATGATTTTATTGATCTTTGGATTTGACTATTATGTTAATATCCTATATTAAATTAACAATTAGTATTAGAGCCAAATTTTCCTCTCATGTTATAAAGGTTCAAATTTGTATAGATTTATTTTTTGTAATTTCATGTAATCTTTATGATGTAAAATTATTATGGATCTAAGAATGTGAAATTTATAAATCACAGGTAAAGTTGGTTAGAGTTTATATTTTTTTGCAGTTATATGTGCTTGTAGTCACTTAGGATGGGATTTTAATTCTATGTCTAGTGGCTATGGAATCAAACCAAAGTTGGATCATTGTGCATGTATGGTTGATCTTCTTGGCCGTGCTAGCTTGTTAGAGATCTCGATACGGATGTAGTTTCAATTTTTCTTACTACTGGTTAGAGATATGGTTGATCTTCTTGACCATGCTGGCTTGTTGGAGATCTCAGTACAAATGTAGTTTCAATTATTCTTACTGTTAGTCGGAGAAAATCTCAGTAAAATAAATAAATAAATAAATAATCCCCATTTTGCACCATTGCACTAAGTAGTTTCTTATGCATGTGTTTTGCTTTTGAAAAGGTAATATAAATTTTGAATTATTTGGGTTTGACTAAGTTATGTCTATAATATTTTGCTAAATTTTATTTTGGGCTCATTAAACCATTAGTGTCCACTTTCTAAGGCAGTTTTAATGTATATTTTTTTTAGATTTTTTTGGAACTAAAATTATTTTAATTATTTTTTACCCAATTTACTTGATTATGTTGATGGTGGAATCTGGTTCTAATCCAAATCTAGCCAATAGGGGATTCTTTTAGGGTCTCAAACTATTAGCTAGTCCAAAGACAATAAATGATCAAAGTAAGCAAAGAAGAAGGGAAGAGGGAAACACATAGCTTTTAATGTGGTTCAGCTAAAACTGTACGGCATCGGACCCTACGTCCATGGTAATATATTGATCTGAGAATATTTTTACAGAGTTTTAGCATACAAACTCCCTCTTTTTTTAATGTTCATCTCCTTCCTATATTTATAGAGGAGAGGAGGTTATAACTATAATTTTACATGAAGAAAATCTATTATATTAGGTATTTAATACACAAGATTGGACAAATAGACTAAATCCTATAATTCAGCTACTACAGATTGCCTCCTGCAGGTGGGCCCTATGTGTTTATTGGGTGATATATGTGTTGGCCTTCTATTCAATAAGCTCTTGGGTCACTAGTCATGCTTTACAAACCAAGTCCTTTGGTCTGGATGAGGAGCGGCTATCTTCAGAGTAGCGAGGTTAAGCTCAGCCTAGCTGGGGTGAGCTTGGGCATATGAGGTTGCTAGTGACATGAGTCGGGATTTCAGCGCTCTGAGCAACCTGCAACTTGAACTCCTTGTCGTGCTCGAGCAGGCTGCCAGCCTATTAAGGTCACTTTGAATTCTCCATATAACATAAACCTCCAACTCTCAGCTTACTTTGCAGGCTGGGGGAGCTGAGAGTTGAGACTCTTCAACAGCTACTTAGCGAAAGTCTTTACTAAGACCGTCGTTTCATCTATTCTAGGTTGTGCTTTCTGTGGCACGTGTTTAAATCAACCTTAATCTTTTCTGAGGTAATAAATGATGGTAGTTGGGGGGGATTAATCTAGATCCTTCAGTGAGGCTGGACTCAACTCTATTTAAGGGAGAAGAAATCCCTTCTGCTTCAAAATTGATCAAAGCATAAAGATTCCAGACAAACCTTTATTATTTTTGGCATTCTGGCTTTCCACCAAGGTGTGTATGGCTCATTGCATAGGGAACTCAGAAGATTTGGTTTCTTCGATAACTTGGTGGGATCTTTTAAGGTCCTCAGATTATGTCCTCTCGACTTCACCGTAAGGTTTTTGTGCCAGGCAGCCATGCTCTTGCTATTGCTTGAGTTACATCTTCACGAATCAGAAAAGAGCTCCGGCCTAAAAAATAAGGAGTGATAATGTTTTTTCTCTCACCATTAGTGAGGGTCAAGTTAAGGAGGAGTTTGCTGTCGAGGGTGGTTCTAGAGGAAAAGTTTTGGGGCTCGGGCAGGTCCGCGAGCTCTAATTAGCTAGGGTGTGCCCCGTTGATGGTTAGCCTTTTGATGTGTGGGAGCTTTCCTTTTGTGTAGTAATTTTCCTTCTAAAAGGGACTAGTTGTAGCTCATTCTGATTTGTATTTTCTCTTTATGATATAATTTTACCTCATTGAGGCTTTTTAATGAATAAAATCTTCTTTGTGATCTAAATGTGCTGTCTTTAGTTTTTTGTATCTATAATAGTGCAAACCTTTTATAGCTCGTAATAAAATGTTAAGATAGCCAATCGGCCAAACTTTCCTGAACAAAGCATCTCACACATAAGCGTTGTCAAATCTACAAAAAGGATTGTACATGATCAGAAAATCGCATGAAAGCTATGAATTAAAGTAATCTCATTGCCATAGGCAAATAATCAAGTCGTCAATTCCTCACACTTCAGTGAGCATACAGCTACACTAATGTTAAGTGTTTAAGAGTGCCTCTGCACCTCAGCGAGCACGCAGCTACGCTAGCAAAGTGGGTATGTTTTTAGTGTCTCCACGCCTCAACAAACCCGTAGCTCCACTAGCAATGTGAGTATATTTTGAGCATCTCCATGCCTGAACAAGGTCATAGCTCAACTGGCAATGTGAGTATATTTTAAGCATCTGTATGCCTCAGTGAGCCTGTAGCTACGTTGGTTAAATGTTCGTCAATTCATCTCAGGAATGAGCTCCGGGGGCCTCAAACTCCAACCAATGGGGGATTCTTTTGGGGTCTCAAACTATTAGTTGGTCTGGAGACAGTAAATGAGGAAAGTAAGCAGAGAAGAAGGGAAAAGCAGCAGGAAACACACAGCTGTTAACGTGGTTCAGCCAAATCCAGGCGATACCGACCCTACGTCCACGGTAATGTATTGATCTAAGAATATTTTTACAGAGTTTTAGCATTCAAGCTCCCTCTCTTTTTAACGTTCATCTCCTTCTTGTATTTATAGAGCAGAGAAGGTTACAACTGTAATTTTATATGTAGTAAATCTATCACATTAGGTATTTAATGCACAAAACTGGATAAACAGACTAAATCCTGTAATTTGGCTACTGTAGATTACCTCCTGCAAGAGGGCTTCGCATGTCTATTGGGTGATACATGTGTTGGCCTTCTATTCAGCGAGCTCTCGAGTTGCTGGTCGCATTTCACAAACCAGGTCCTTTGGTTTGGACGAGGAGCGGCTATCTTTAGAGTAGCGAGGTTGAGCTCAGCCGAGTTGGGGCGAGCTTGGGCATATAAGGATACTAGTGACGCATGTCGGGATTTTACTGCTTTGAACGACTTGCGAGTTGAACTCCTTGCCATGATTGGGCAGGTTGCTAGCCCATTAAGGTCACTCCGAATTCTTCATATAACAGATTACTAATTTGATATTATTTTGGTCTAAAAGTTTTGCCAAATGATTTCCACATATTGCCTTATTTTTTTTTTATTTTTTCTAGAATTTTTGACTACTGTCTTGTTATTATTTCTGTTAGCCTTAAAGGATATTCTTAACCCCAAATGACTTTTTATTAGTTTTGGATGTTGAAAAACAACTGAAAAGATAATATTAT
>JANHAO010028953.1:0-10485 GCA_026873985.1 Saraca asoca
CCTTTATATCCAATCCACAGAATGTATAGTTCTGGATGCGATAGGGCTCAATCAAATTAGCCTAGGGCACCCACCCAAACTAACACTGATGAATATACATTGTCTTGCTTGATGAATATACATTGTCATGGTGTGCTAGTTGAGGCATAACTTTTATATGACCTACCCAAGCACTTAAACTTGTGCTAGCTAAGACATAGCTCTCATGTGACCTACTTGGGCACTCAACTTATGCTAATTAGGGCATCCATGCTACCTGTTGGACATTCAACTTAGCTTATATTCTTTAAGTCACAATTTGTTAACTTAGGTTTATTTATATTAACCTATGAGCTATCATTTGTGACCTACTGAATATCCTACTTGACTAATGTTTGTTAAAATCATGGTTTGCTAGCTAAGGTATTATATGTAGCCTACTGAGCATTCAACTATGAAAACTATGAAGAATCAAGTAGGAATATTATATAAACTCCATTACAAATCTCACTTAACAAAGAGAATGTACATATGAAAGTTCAACAATACAAGATCAAAATAAGCCTACAACTATCACAGCCTACGAAGAAAGCTGACCCTTAGTAGCTGAGCTCTTATGGCCTAGAGGGTTGACATATGGGGCAAGCAGGTCATCCATCATTTGATCATCAGTAGCTTTAACAACCTGTGAGCTATTCTCTTTCTAAATCATGCCTTGAGCTGGAAAAGATCCACCTATGGATTCTACACCCTTAATGGAAGAAGTGGCCTTCGTAGCCTCCTCAAAACCTTTTGATGGCTTCATGAACATCCTCACCAAAGAAGGAGAACTCCATCTTCAGATGCTCTTACCACAAGGTGTACAAGAAGCTCATAGTAGTGTCTTTTTCTACTTTTGCGACTGATGTAGTGGTCTCCTCCTTAGCTCAAGTGATCTCTTCTCTTGCCAAAGCAAGCTCATTTTCAACTGCCTTAATCTCTTTCTTAGAGGCCTCAACTCCCTGCTCCATCTTATCCAACTCAGCCTTTGCTCTTAACAACTCTTTAACTACCTTATGAGGATTTAAGGTAAGTTTGGACGTGACGGCTTCATGGTCTGCCACCTCATGAGACAAAGCTTCCTCAGCCTCTTTCCTAATGACCTTGGCATTTCTTAGCTGAGTCACAAGTATTTGCATTTTGTTCCTCAACTCCAACATCTCAATGGTTGCAACAGCTAAGTCACCCTCAAGTTTCTATTTGTTCTCCACCCAAGCTAAAAGCTCACTTCTCAGCTTTATTGGCCCTAGTGCACTCAGAGAAAAAAAATGAGTTAGCTAACAAAGAAGCAAAAGCATTGAAGTTAAAAGGACTTAACTTACCAGTAGACTGTGACAAGCTATATAGCCTATCAAACCCTCACTAGATACTTTTGATTCCAGTGTTTTGGTGCCAGTCACCAAGATCAAATCCACATATTCCTTAAGGAAGTCAAAGTACTTCTCAGTATTTAGACCAAGGTCATCAGGTCATCCTTCAGTCTTGACCTCGAGTGTCACTTATTCGATAGTGATAACAACCTTATTCCCCTTGTCCACTCTTTGCTTCTTAGCAAGGGGCTCAGATAGAGATAAGACCACGACCGCCTCGACTACCTCAGGCTACAAGGTAGGAGTTGGCACCTATGGAGTCACTACTGCTACAGTCAGAGAAAGTTGACTTGTAGTAATAGGAGCTGTAACAGCAACAGGAACTGATAATGATTGGCAGTAGTAGGATTGATAGACTAAGGAGGGGCAAAGGCATACAAAGATTCAACCTCACCATGGCTTCAAACTCTTGAAAATTTACTGGGCCAACCTCCCTAGTTCAGCGAGCTCTGATGTCTTTAGTCAGCTTGATGTTTAAAGCTAGAGCAAGCTTATAGAAACGTAGAAAATCCTTATCAAATTAGAGATCATTTTTAAGGTCGTTGACTGCAACAAATTAGCCTAGCACCTCAACCTCCTCAGCCTCTAATGTTGGTTTCTCCTTACCAACTTTGTTTGCAAAATGAAACAAGAAGTCAGACTAGGAATGAAATAAAGTATATAAATTCATGCAAGCTTGCACATCTTTAGCTCGCTCACCACAAGTAAAGACAAAACTAAAATTGTGAAGATGATGCAAAGATAGACAAGAGACATAAAACCAGTGGGCCTTATAGTTCCTTATGTTAGATTTGCCTTTCACATCACCCTACAGCAAAATCCTCTTATAATAGGTCTATTGAGATGAAAGATAATAAATCTCATCCTACTGACACATGCTCTTGATGCTATAAAGATAGCAATGAATGCTTGCAAATGGTGGTGGGAAGTTATTCCTCAAATAAATGAATGTAAGGAAGGTGAGCTGGGAGTAAGAATTTAGGGTCAGCTGGAAGGGGCCAAGTCTCAGTTTATTCAATAACTCAATAATATATGGGTGAACTGGGAACCTAAGCCTAGCATCAAGATAATGGGTGCTGATGGCAACAAATCTAAAAGAAGGATAACATGTATCATCTTTAGGAGAAGGTGCCATAAGGTGGCAGCCATCGGGGAAGTGGTATGCTTCAACAATGCTTTTAAGCTCATTGAGCCTAATGGTTGAAGAGTGGTAATTGAACACCATGCGATCTGAAGACCTTCTAGCTACCTGTTAACCCTTGCTAGAGTCAGGTCGAGCAACAAATTGTTCAGTGACATCACCACTTCGAGGGGCCACTCCATCTACAGCACGCACCAATTCCTCAATCCAAGCTACAGAATCAGACTCATCAGCACTCCCTACTTGGTGACCACAATGTTTATGAGTTACAACCATCTATGCAAAAAGAAGGAATGGTTAGGTCACTACAAGTAGGCCATACCTAATAACTAATAGTTTCCTATGCGGTAGGCCATACATACCATAAGCCACTACATCTAAGACCCAAACCACTGAAGACGTGGGGGCTCAATCAACAAAGCCTATCAGGTCACTAAATCCTGGGAAATAGAAGGCTAAATTATATAATCTACAACCCTAAAACCAACTGACAAAGTGTTTAACAACAAACAAACAAACACCACCAAACCAAGCAACGAAATACGAGAAACCAATAGAACCAGGTGCTTAAAAAATGCAGAAGCTTTGAGTCCAAGAAAGCTTACTATATCAATAAGAATGAGATAAGTTTTGGAAAGAAAGTGGTGAGCAAGGCCAGTCTCTAGTGATTTGAATCTAAAATGCTTAACAACAAACTCAATGAAGTAGCAAAGCAGGAATGATGGTAACTATTTGAGGACTTGAAAGACAAGCAAAGGGTAGAGTGTCAATTTTCAAAAGTAGAGGGAAGGAGAATTTTTCTCACCTTATATAGCTTGAATAACCCCACCATTTGATTTAGAGACTGATTAACTACCTCCAATCCCACAATCTAGTGAATAACAGGGCTCAAACATTGCCATGCTAACAACTATAGAAACATGTACACATGAAATGTGGTAATGATGGTATAGGCAGGATAAACAATGGAACAGAGGTTTAAACAACGACATGGCTGATCGTGATCATTAGCTTTTACCAGTGACTTATAGCTCCCAGTCCACAAATCACATTGAGAGTTAGGGGGCTAATGTTATGGGTATTTTAGGAACAATGCAAAATGGTCTGGTAAGAGCCCAACAAACAAGCCCAGCTAATTATAGCCTAGCTTAATTGGGATTGAGGTCACTGAAGCAAGTCATTAGGCTACCAAACACAAGCTCAAATCACTGGTCAAAGGTCGGCAGCAACCTCAGGTTGTTAGGTCTAGCTCTTAGATCGAGACACACTGAAGTCCAACCCACAGATCGAAGCTCGTTCACTGTGGTTAAACTCAAGGAGGGACCAACTTGCATAGATCCACTTGTGGACATCAACTTGTAAAAATCAACTTGTAATTAATTTATTTTTTTCCTTTTCTAGGATATATAAAGACTGTACATGCCAGCAACTATAAATAAAGGTTGAAATTATCATACAAAGGAGGATAGAACCAATCTAGATAGATAGAACAATTTTAGACTGAGAGGATCTCTGAAGAGAAGTAGATACTCTAGAAAAATATAGATAATCTGTAACCCTGCAAAATATAGAGATCAAACATCTAATCGATATTAAAACTTGCCAAAATAGAAAGAGAAATACCATAACCATGGACGGGTCGATTGACTTTAACTGAACCACGTTAAAAATTTCTAATGTCTCCTTATTCTTCGTCTCTCTCCTTTCTCACCTTATCAGTTTGCAATTTAGGGTTACAGAACCTGAGTTGACTAAATTCACACATTATCATGAACTGATTCATAAGACCAGCTTGTGACACCTTGCTTGGGCACTAGCTGCTTTAAGTCTTTGATGAATGTTATTCTAAAATAGCTAAGACAAAATGCCAACTACAAAGTTATTTTTTGGAATTTGGATGCCTTGCTAGCACTTATAATAGTTCCAAACACAATGTTATAAATGCTGCTACACAACCATAGTAATTATTTGGTGACCAAGAAATAACAAATCCTGAAGCCACACCATTGTTAGAATGTTTCTGGTGCATAAAATTCATCAACACCTTGCACAATCCTTGTAGTGACATCATACTTTTGCTTACAAAATCAAATGTTGCCTTGCATTTCTCATCATAAAGGACTCTAACAAAAGTGGCCAAGTAAAAAGACCATTATTTGTTACAAAGTCTTTTTATTGGTAGTCCATTTCATTTTCACCAATGCTTGAGATGCCTTAGGTAAATGTTGAATCCCTTGACCTAAATTGGTAGTTGTGTGGGCTATAGGGAGAGATGTAACTAGGCACTCAATCCTATCTCCATACAAAAAGCAAACTTGAGCAAGTTCCAATATTGCATACAAATGTAGCCCAAGGTAGGAAACCAATAGGTTGTACCTTTTTTTTCCTTATAATCTCATAAAATGCTATTCTCATAGCTTAGATACTAGTTTTTTTAGCATAAGCTATCACATTATATGTAACAACTCGATTTTTTTGGTACACATAGTTGCTTTTAGGATACTAGATGTTTAAGCTCTAGAACTTGCAAAACCTGGAGCTACAACTTTTGAGGAGCCCTAGGAAAATCCCACTATTTTTTGGGTTTAACTAAGAACAAGTTTGAGTGTATTTGGAACTTCAAAAGTAACCTTCAACAAAATTAATGCAAGAACTACTACACGTATTACTGAGCTTGAGAATAGGTTAAGGCAAATGGAAGTTATACAAAGTTGCTGAAGACCTGCAAGAGAACGATATCCCTAAGCTTCTCAATAGGGCTCGGGAGTAGGAATTGATTGTTAGACGAGTAGCCATAATAGAATCTTATTTGAGATTGGATAAACAATCCTCGAGTGCCAATACTAAGAGCAACTTAGGGGACATTATTTGAGACCTAAGGGCCAAACTAGCAAATATGAAGGTCCAGTTGAGAGTCCTCACCTGAGCTATTGGGAACTAAGGCCCCAACTATAGAGGGCCAAAATATTCACACATGACAGTGCCCAAGCCTTGCTCCTACGGTGGTGTGCGAGATGCCAAAGAGTTAGAGAGTTTTCTTTTTGATATGGAATAATACTTCTGGGCAGTAAGGCCAAATTCTAAAAAGGCCATGGTGACAACAACAACCATGTACCTCATTGGTGATGCTAAGCTTTGGTGGAAGCTAATGTATGGAGATATCCTACCGGGTCGGTGCAACTTCAATTCTTAAGAGGATCTGAAGAGAGAGTTAAAGTCACAATTGTTCCCAGAAAATGTGGAGTATATGGCTAGACACTATCTTTCAGATTTGAAATAGACTAGTGCTCTTCAAGAATATGCGAAGAAGTTATCAACATTGATGTTGGACATTGGATGAAGGCCTGAAACTCTACTCAAGAACTGAACTCCAGAGATAGTAAGTGTAATAGTTACGTGCTACCTTGGCCACCATAGAGAATTGACTAACTACCACATTGACAACTCTAGTAAGAAACCCTAGGGAAATAGCGGCTCTTCTAGTAGTGGAAGAGGGGGATAGTCGAACAAGTTTGACAAGGGAAAAAGTATAGGAGGAAAGGAAAATCTAACAACACGTGCTCAATGTCGTCATGTAATACTGTTAACACTAGAGAAAAGAGACCCCTAGCATGCTTCTTATGCAATGGCTCACATAAAGTGGTAGAATGTTCTTAAAAAGTAGCCCTCAACACTATGCAAGTCACCAAGAATGACCGCGAGGAGGATAATGAAGATTGTGATAGCGAAGAGGAAGACCTTCCAAGAATATGAGCACTGCAATTCCTTAGTGCATTTAAGAAACAGGTTGAAAGTGCCAAGAAAATGCCAAATAGGGGACTTATGTATACAAAGGGACAAAATAGCCAAAAAGGTCATGATGAGTATAATGGTAGACACTAGTGCCACTCACTATTTCATCTCAGGGGGAAAAGCCAAAAAATAATGCTTGAAGTTAGAAAAGGACTCAGGCCACATAAAACCTATGAATTCTAAAGCCTTCACCATTGTGAGAATGGCAAAACAAGCGTTAGTAAAGCTTTGTTAGTGGCAAGGAAGAGCTGACTTTATGGTTGCCAAAATAGATAATTTTGACATGGTGTTGGGGATGGAGTTTCTCTTAACATACAAGGTTATGCCTGTTCTAGTAGCGAACTATCTCCTGATTATGGGTGAGAATCCTACCACTATGTTAGTGCAAACCAAACGTCCTAAAGAAATTAGACTCTAGTCAACTTTACAGTTCAAAAGGGGCATAAAGAGGCAAGAACCTTCATTCATAGTAGTCCTGGTAGGTAGAGAGTGTGGGGGAGAGGAAGTTGTGCCTCAAGAAGCCTAAAATATGTTGAAAACACTTGAAGATGTGATGCCAGACTAACTACCTCTGAGACTCCCACCACATATTGATCACCAGATTGAATTATTACTTGGTATAAAACCCACTGCTGAAGAACCTTACCAGATAGCACCACCAGAACTGGTTGAGCTTCTGAAGTAGTTGAATGAGCTCTTGGATACTTGTTTCATTAGACCATTAAAAGTACTATTCAGGGCTCTGGTGTTATTTCAGAAAGAACAGGACAATAGTCTTGAGTCATGTGTGGATTATTACCCTTAAATAAGGTCACAATGTAGAACAAATACCTTATCCCTTTTGTTCAAGACTTCTTTGATCAACTAAATGCTGCCCGCTACTTCATAAAATTGGACTTAAGGTCAAGTTACTATCAAGTTAGGGTGGCAAATCGAGATGTGGCAAAAATAATGTGTGTCACCCGTTATAGTGCCTTTGAGTTTACGGTTATACCATTTCGGTTAACAAATGCTCCTACTACATTCTGCATCCTTATGAACCAAATTTTTTATGACTATCTGGATAAATTTGTTGTTGTTTATCTAGATAATATTATTATTTTCAGTTTCACACTGGAAGACCACTTGACACACTTAAAATTGATGTTTGAGAGATTGAGGCAACATTAGCTATATGTAAAATGGTAGAACTACTCATTCACTCAGGAGTGCATCAAGTTCCTTGGGCATAATATTGAACATGGTGGCATCCGCATAGATTTGGACTAACTAAAGGCCATTCAAGTGTGGGAAGCTCCAACGAGGGTGACTAGGTTAAGATCCTTCTTAGTGCTTGCCAATTACTACAATTGATTTGTGGAAGGATATTCTAAGAGGACAATCTTACTAACCAACCTTTTGAAGAAATGGGTGGTTTGGTAGTGAACTGAGCAGTGCCAAATCGCATTTGAGTATTTGAAGTGAGCTATGATTGGAGACCCTATGCCTGCCATACCAGATATTATAAAGCCTTTTGAAGTTTAGACTGATGCTTCCAATTTTGCATTAGGTGGAGTCTTGCTTCAAGAGGGACATCTTGTTGCCTATGAAAGCCATAAGTTGTTAAAAGCTGAGTGGAGATACATAGCACAAGAAAAAGAAATGCTAGCAGTAGTTTATTGTCTACTGGTGTAGAGACGTTATTTGTTTGGGTTAAAGTTTATGGTTAAGATTGATGAAATTGCAGTCAACCGCTTATTCACCTACCAAAGTTAACCCCAAAGCAAGGTCGTTGGCTAGATTTCTAGGTAGAATTCAATTTTGAGTTCGAGCACAAGGCTAGAAGAACTAACCAGGTTGTAGATGCCCTTAGTCGCAAGGCTAAGCTTGCGGCAATGACTTTGATAGAATGCACGAATCACAAATTGATGTTGATGCTAGTCAACTAAGCCTCAAGGTCATTGCCACTACTCCACTCTATGACTATGCTATTCTAGCTTACTACACATGTATCAGTGTCACTTGTCATGTGACTATGGTGTACTAGCTCCCTAGCATCCCTTCTCGAATCTTATGGATTAATGTTGTAGCTTGCTTTTTGCATCCACAAATCGTGCATAATGGATCCCTCTTGAATCATCTCATTGCCTTCCAGGTTTACTCCTCTAAGTAAAGTTCATGCCCTATAACATGATTTTTGACTCCTCCAATAAGATTTGGCTACTCAACATATCCTAAAAGATGTGCCATCTTGTAAGATGTCTCAACTATCTGTTGTGGCTATACTTCATTGAGCTTTTCCCAGCGCTTCCTCTCACTAAATAAGCCATCAAATCCCTCACTTTCTTAGGTGGTTTTGCATTTTCTTGAATGCCTACTATAAATGAATGCATAATTAATGTCACATGCTGTACAGTAAGTCCACCAACTTTTGTACACATTTGCACCCGATGTACCGTTAATGTTCCTTCAAATGCAATATCTTGCACACTAACCCTCAAATTACTCCAATCTCTTACACCTTTCTTGATCAAGTCTTTAGTGACATCTCTTTGTTATTTCCCACAAGTGTTTGCTCCACTCATAAGCCTTATATGCTTTCAACAAGCTGGATTTACCCTAATCATGCCCCATCCAATCTGGTTTTTCTAACACAACCAAACTCTGATACCAACTGTCACAGGCCAGTAGCTCTCTATCTGAAACCGTGCAGCATATGTCACCAACTCTTAGCTGACATGCCAATCTTCCAATAAATTCAAACTACACTTGGATAGATAAATGAGGCATTGCGGATTATGTCACCCATACAATCAAAATCCTATGCGTAATATGTCCACAAGCAAACATGAGCATGTAATTGAAGCATTAACACATATTGAGTCTCAAAGAATGTGCCACACAAGAAGTCTCTAGTGCTTATTAAGAAAAGACTTTTTAAAAATAAGGAAAGAGATAACTCTATTTTATTAATATATGCCTCATTACATAGTTTTAAGTATGTAGGGGGAGTATCTACACTCTATACTTTAATCCCTAGCCCAAGCCACAATGTCTACCCAATCACCAAATGTACCCCTTTAAAGAGTATTCTAAGCAAAATGCCTAATGGCAAGAGTAAACATACTTTTTTTTGTTGACATAAGAATTTTTTTCCTAACTCCTAAGGGTTCTAATGTGACATCTCATATAGATGCAAAGATAAAAATGTAGATATCACAGCCATATACTTTTCTACTTGTACTGGACAAACAATTGAGGCTAAAAAGACACAAATATCCTAAACGAAAAAAATTTCAAAAAAAAAAAAAATAATCTACAAGTATATTTGCTCCCAAATTCATGCCACAAGGCCTTTTCTTCATGCTTGATTTTTTTCATCAAGTTTCGTTCAAAAATGAGTACGTTTGTCTGTCAAATTGATTCATAAAACTGAATTGTGACACAAGGTCGAGTATTATCTTTCATAGAACAGATTGTTATAAATAATATAAACTAACCTTCAAATCTTTAATTTTCATAAAAACAATTAATAGAATGGTATGAAATTTTTTCCTTCTTTTCACTTAACCATATTTTACTCTCTTCTGATCTTTTCCTTTTATTCACCATTATCCTTCTCTCCTAAAATATATGGCGTTTGGCCTTTTTCCTTTTTTTTTTCTCTCCCACCATACTCAATTTAGCCAATTTCAGCTTATATAATCATTTTGGGCTCATTTAGCCATTTTGGAATCATTTTCTTAAAAAATGGATCATTTGTTCTTATTGAATATGTATTTATGCAACATAGACCTTTTTAACCCCTTGGACCAAAGATCACATGGTCCAAGTCAAGTTTTTGAAATATCATTTATGTCAAGTTCATTTTTATTAGTTTCTATCAAAAACAAATTTCAAATCCATCTTTCATACTCATTCATTTTCTAGTTTAACACATTTCTTATTGCAAATTTGTACAAAACTCTCAAGAAAACATTTACTTCATTGAAAGGCAAAGCTGAGAGCAACAAAGGTGTTCCTCAAAATTTTGCATAAATTTTGCATGATGCAAAATTTTGAAGTTTGATCAAAATTCCCTTTGATCCAAATTTACGTCTATTCATAGTGTGTTTAAAGGTCAAAGACACTCTTAATAAAAATATGTTTCAACAAAAAAGCATAATTAATCCTAAAAAATGGAGA
>JANHAO010028954.1:0-10483 GCA_026873985.1 Saraca asoca
CAATGAATTATCCAATGGATCCAAGGTCTAAAATCAATAAACTAAACATATCACATAGCATAAATTTCAAAACAACAACATTTTCTTGTCACAATATATGAAAATCCTTGTTCGGGTAAGCAATATTTATCAAAACATACATAATCTTGCTAAAGCATTTGCATATGCATTTATCACTTAGAAAAATGATATCATCAATTTCAATAACATAAATTAAGATGAAAATGCTTAATTTATCATGACAAGTCATTTTTATATACATATACAATATACAAATAAACTTTCAAAATCACTTTAATATAAGAAAATCTCATTATTTCAATGGAATCATAATATCCCATATAGCAAAATTATTTCATATTTGCAAATGGGATTTATTAAGTGAGGAGGATTATTCACTCACCTTAAACACTCCTTAGAATGATCTAATTGCTTCTTAAGGTGCTAAATTAGCCCACTTGGAGAAATCAAGTTATTCAACTTAGTTGGATATAATCAATCTTAAAATCAGCACTTGAACTTAGATTTAAGGTTCTCTAGCTAAGCACACCACCAAATATTAATATTAGACTTCAATATGCTAAACTTTCAAGATCAAGTAGCAAAACTTGCTCCTTGAGTTTTTTAGCTGAAACTCCAAAATTTTGGTGGTGATGTGCTTTATCCTTGAATAAAAACTTCATTGAAGCAAAACAATGCAAAACAACAAGGAAAGTTTCAGCTTTCATCAGCTTTGCACAGTGAGGGTTTTAACTAATCTACCTTGAAAACTTATTGTAAAGTTACTATAAAATAAATCTTTTATTTTCGAATTACTCATCACCATCCAAAGTTTAGGTGGGAAGCTCAACCGGATTTGGATCGCCACCAGTGAGTGGATTCATGACTTGGCCATATAGCACCATTAGAGGGGAGAGAGAAAGCTACTAGCTAGCCAACTAGAGAAGGAGAGTTGCTGAAGAAGAGAGAGAATAATGAGCAATGGCCGGAGATTGCCGATACTTGCCAAGCCAAAGAAGGAAAGGTTATTCGAAAAACACAACAGCAGCTGGGAGCTCTTGGGTTGCAAGGTGTTTGGCTCAAGTTGTAGCGTGCACAGGGAGAGGAAGGCACTGGAGAAGAAAAATAGCCGACGGTCCTAGCTTGCTGGAAGGAGACGGCCTGAGGAAAAAGATCGCTAGAGCAGCAGAGGTTTAGGTGCATGCATGCGAGGAGGAAGAAGAAATCAGCAGGAGAAAATTTTGTACATAAAAGGAAATGGGCCAAATTGCAGATTAATCCCATTGACTTTCCATTGTCTTCAAATAAGTCTATTTGGAAAAAGGAAAATTTACAATCAAGCCACAACAATTTTTTTTTTAGATATTACATTTTAATATTTTGATGCAGCCAATTTCATTATGTTAATACATATAATCTTTATTTTTAGGAAATTAATTAATATTTTATTTTCTATTTTCAAATTTTTCCTCTTGATTTTTAAAATGTAAAAAAATAAATAAATAAATAACAAGATCTAGATAAAAAAAATTCAAACTTAGGATAGAGATAATAATGGAAACTTGATTCGGGAAGATCAATTAGAATTCAATATTTTAGTTTTCTATCTTTTAACTTTTAAAAATTTAAAGAACATAAAAATAAAAAATAAATAAATAATAAAATTTAAATTTATTAATATATAACGTAGTTTCACCAGAAATAAGAATAACGTAGTATTATCAAAATAACATTAACATAGTATTATCAGATGAAAAAATATTTTAAAAGATATAAATATTAATTTTTTATTATATTTTACTAATAGGCGTGTTAGTATATTTAATCAATTACCATGATGTGTGACAACCTAAAAATACACCTAGATCAAACAAGCCCAGGGCAGCGGAGTGGCCAAGTCAGCTTACAAGATAAATAGGTGCTCAACGATGATTATGTGTTAGAATTTTCTCTATCATTGGATTTTGAATTTTATTAATGTTAAAGTATTCATTCATTTATGACATTTTGTAGTTGGATTTTTATTTGTAATGACATTTAGGTCTAAATAATCAATCAACTTGTTATTTCTTCGATGGTGAGTCAAGTTATATCCAAATTTTTTATTATGATGGGTTCCTGCTCAAAATCTTAACTTTACTACATTCTCTTTATCAAACTACTGACTTATATTCTCCCTGTTTATCATGACAACTAGGATTTTATAAGAGGAAGGAACCTATCAAACCAAAACAAGTTGAAATTCTAATTATATAGAATGGATCAAATGATGATTGCAAGTAATTTTAATATCTAATTTTCATTTGTGTGTCTGCATTTCATTCAAGTCGTGATAACATAATTTTAATCAATCTAATTTTTTGAAAAAATCTTTGGTAATTAGTATCATAGCCGATAAATTATGTTATATAGTGGAATGTTGTGTGAATTAAAAGTAAAATTATTTGATCTATGATGTATTGATTGATTAGTAATTGAATGACATCTGAAAATCAGAATGTCATGATTATTAAAATTATTTCATAGCCTTATACTTATAAATTATTAAGTTTTTGTATAGAAATTGTTCTATGAATTGTTATGAACTTATTGCACAATTCAATTAGAACAATTTGTTGGAAAATCAAACTTTTTTTTTTTGAAATTCAAATTTTGTGTTCATATGGCCATTAGGGTTCAAATTATTTTTTTGTAAAATTTGGCCTAATTGTAGAGTGATTATTTAAATTGATTTGAGATTTTTATTATTAGAACGATTACATGAGCAAAAGTTCCAAACCAATTTCTTCCAATCTAAATTGAAATTGTATCAATTTGTGAAATTTGAAATGCAAAAAAAATACCTAAGTTCAGTTCAGTTCAGTCCAGTCATGTTTGGAATAAAATTATGTAAATTTCTTCATTGTTTTTTAAATTGATTGAGGGTTTTTGTTTACAATCTTTTGGATAATAAAATATTTCATCCAATTTTGCAAAAACCAAATTGCAAATGCAATTTTGATTGAAATATTTTAAGATAAAAAATTTCATTTGGCCAAAATAATCTTGGTTTGAATTTATTTCTTTTCTTCCACTTTTTTAACATGATTTAAGGTTTAGGTTTAGATAAATTAGGTGAGCAAAACCCACTCAAAAATTGCATAAAAAATGATTGTATTGGAAGAGAATAGAAGCAGGTCAAAATGTTATTGTACAAACCCAAATTGTCGAATTTCAAACGAGGAAAAGGGATTGTGGGTTGCTGGCTGTGATGCACAAACCCATGTACATCACTAGTGAGTGTGGGCCATGCGTCGCCTTGTCAACAACCCACAGCAGTGCAAATTGCACTAATATGCTCCATTCTCTAAGAACATTTTTATAGGCATTTTTCTAAAATTTTCAAGAATTAAAAATAATTTAATTATTTTTATTTTATTTAAATATTAATTTGAAATTATTTTGGTCTATAAATTTTAGTATATGAAACCTATATGAAGAAATACAGTATATGATTTTTCTGAAATTTTTTGATACTATAGTGTAAATAAACTAATTTTAGTATTTTTGGGTTTAAAATAAAATGTTATAGGAATCAAGTTAATTCACATTATACCTAGAAAATTATGTAATTATGAGCTTGCCAATCATGGACCTAGTTGCATAAAATTTTGTTGATAAAATAATAAATAAATTTTTTTTAATTAGATTAAAGTAGAGTGCTATATTAATAATATTTAAATATCCCATCAAAATAATATAATTGATATAGTTTGTTGGTGATAATCTGAATGTAGGATTAAATATTATATTCTTCAAATCTTAAACACCCTATCAGATTTAGGTTTTGGGAATATAATATTTAATTATTATATCATATTGTATGACTTTAAAATGCCCTACCGGTATTTAAGTTTTATAGTGTAGTATTTTATGTAATTGCATAGTATTGTTTAAGAGCAAAATGAAAGCATGATTAAAGTGTTACATACATTAATGTATTAATAAATTTTCCTCAACTCCTATGCCTATACAATTGACTTTTGTGAAGATACTGAATGAGACAAATTATAAAGGTTGGGTTGAGTCTATAAAGCTTTATCTAGTGGTGACCAACTTGGATAAGGCCTTTAGTGAGGAAGAGCCAGTTATTGATGCAAATTCAAGTGTTGAACAAGGGGTTAAACATGAAAAGTGGACACACTCAAATAGAGTGTGCTTAATGGTCATGAAATTCACCATAGACAAAACCATTAGACAGAGTATTCTTAAATCTAAAAAGCCAAAGTCCTTTCTTGAGTTTATTGCCAAAAAATATGTGAACTTAGCAAGGCTAAGAAAGGTCAATATCTCTCACTACTTGAAAAGACTATGTATGATGGTGTTAATGGAATGTAGGAGCACACCTTAAAGCCATTTCACTACTACAACAAGTTGAAAAGTATGAATGTGGACTTAGGTGACAACGTCCTAATCTAACAAGCATTAGAATCCTTATCCTATCAATTTGACATTTTAAAAATATCCTACAATACCCAGAAGGGTGAACAAACAATTAACAAATTGATTTCAATTGTAAGTCAGGTTGAAAAAGACGGAAGGAAATGCAAGGTTCAAAATGTCAACTATATTTCCCATAGCTTGACTTCAAAGCAAGGAGCAAGAATGTATTAGAGGGATAGAAAAGGGAAATCCAACTATGAAAAAAGAAGGATGAAATAAAACAATAATGCCACAAGTCTAAGAAAGCTTAATTTAAAGGAAACTGCAGGTTCTATAAGAAATATGGGCATAACAAGGCGGACCCCATCAAATACAAGAAATGGATTGAGAAAAAGAAAAAAGGTATCCTTCTAGCTCCATTTTGTTTTGAGTCAAACACTATTCATGTGACAAATTGTTTACAAGTGCTAAGAAATCTAAGGAAGCCAAGTGATGTAGAGTTAATTGTTCAAAGAGGAAATGGAGAAAGAGTTCTAGTGGAGCATACATGAGTTGTTTCATTATGTTTATCTACTTGTCATGTATTAGAACTTAAAAATACTATTTATATACCTTCCATGATGAGGAATTTAATTTTTGTAGTTACTTTGGATCATGATGGTTATTTATGTCATTTTGGTCATGAGAAAAGTGATTTACTTTATAATTCATGTGTTGTTGGTTTTGGTACATTGTGTAATAGTTTGTACAAAATCAATTTGGATCATGGTTTTGTTAACTTGATTAATACAGTGATTGGAGAAAAAAAGTCAAACTGATGAAAATCCATAATGCTATGGCACAGACATTTAGGACATATTTTTAGAAAGAAGATGTAGAGACATAAAAGAATAAGTCTTACATGATCTAGATTTTTTAGACTTCAACATAGGTGTAGATTACATCAAGGGGAAACTCTCTACTAGAGGTAGGAAGGAAAAGAGAAGCAAAAGATAGATACACTAGAGTTGATCCATACTAACATCAGTGGACCCATTACAGCTATAGGTGGTTATAAATACTTCATCACTATTATTGATGATTATTCCATATTTGGATAGCTAAAGTTGCTTAGTGAGAAATTTGAATCACTAGATACCTTCAAGTCATTCAAGTCTTCAAGTGAGCTCATATTGGGGAAGAAAATCAAATGTTTCAACTTTAACAAAGGTGGTGAGTACCATGGTAGATATGATGAAACTGAGAGAAACCTTGGTCCTTTTACTAGATATTTATAGAAACGTGGGATTGAAGCTTGTTGCATCATGTCTGGAATACCAAAACAACATAGTATTGCAAAAAAAAATTGGATGTTCACGGATATGGTGAGATGCATGTTGGCCCATTCTTCATTGCCAAAGTTCTTATAGGGTGATACTTTGAAGACTTCTACATATATTTTGAATCAAGTTCTAAGCAAATCAATACCTAAGGCCCTATATGAATTAATTTATGGGAGAAAGCCTAGTCTGAAACATTTCCATATGTAATGTTGTGAATTAGAAGTGAAGCCATATATTTCCTCTATGAAGAAACTTAATTCAAAGACCATTTTTGGATACTTTATTGGCTACTACAATGGCTTGAAAGGTAACGGGTTCTACTATCTAACTCATTTAATCATAGTTATTGAATCGAACAAAGTCATTTATTTTGAGGATGAGTTTGATAATAGGAGTCAGGTACCGTGTATCACGACCTTCAGAGAAGAAAATATTGTAATTCCACTAGTACCACAACTTGATGAGTCATATTCTGTTGTCCCACAAGTTAGTCCAATGCAACCAATGTTAGAAAATGCATAGCCACAAGAAACAATTGATGGAATTCCCTTGAAAAGGTCCCATAAAATTCACAAACCACCAATCTCTAATGATTATCTAGTTTACTTACAAAAGCATGAAATTGATGTTAATAATGATTTTGATCCTACTACATTTTCACAAGTAGTGTCCAGTCCCAATTCTACAGAATGGGATGTGTGATAAGGGATGAGTTAATTTCAATGCATAAAAATCAAGTATGGGATCTAGTTAAATTACCTACTGGCTGTAAAATGATTGAATGCAAATGGATTTTCAAGACCAAGCAAGATGCTCAAGGTGAAGTTAAATGATACAAGGCTAGACTCGTAGCAAAAGGTTACACTTAATAGGAAGGCATATATTATAAAGAAACCTTCTTGCCAATATTAGCTAAATACTTATTCTGAGTTATTATGGCAACTGTCACTGATTTTAACATAAAGCTACATCGGATGGATGTTAAAACAACCTTCATGAATTATGACTTGTTAGAAAGTATAAACATGAAGCAACCATATAGTTTCCAAGAGAATGGTATAGAACACATGGTGTGTAAGCTAAGTGATTCATATATGGTTTGAAGCAAGTATCTAGATAGTGATATCTTAAGTTTCAAAAAATAGTAACTTCTCTTGGGTTCAAGGAGAATGATGTGGACTAGTACATCCATATAATGATGAATGTATGCAGTTTTGTAATTCTTATGTTATATATTGATGTCATTCTCCTAGCATGTAATGAAGTAGACATTTGACAGAGAGAAAACAAATGTTGTCGATGCTTTTTTAGATGAAAGATTTTAAAAATGTCGCTTTTGTTTTAGGCATAGACATTCATCATGATAGATCCTGAGGTATACTTGGCTTGGTTTAGTTATCATCCATTAAGAAAGTACAAAAGAGGTTCTATATGTTAACCTTCTTTCAAGTTTCTACACCTATGCAAAAAGGTGAGATCTTTTCAAAAGTTTAGTGTCCTCAAAGTGATGAAGAAAGAGAAAAGATGAAAAATGTTTCATATACATCCATCGTAACCTAATATATGCTTAGGTGTATACACATCCTCATAGAGCTTTTGTTGTTGGTGTATTAGGGAAATACCTAAGTGATCTTGGTCAAAGATAATGGATTATTGCTAAAAGAGTAATAAGGTACCTACAGGGTACAAAAGATTATATGCTAACCTACAAGAGATTGGGAGATTCCATGGTTATAGGCTACTCAAACTCAAAGTTTGTTGGTCATCTAAATGATCATAAATCAACATTTGAAAACATCCTTATGATAACAAAGGAGTTGTTCCATGAAAAAGTATCAAGCAGTTGCTTACAACAACCTTTACTATGGAAGCAGAGTATGTCGCATGTTATGAAACTATTCTTGAAGCTATGTAGTTAAGGAATTTCATTGTTGGTTTTAATTTTATGAAGAGCATCTCAAGGACCTTAACCATTTACAGTGACAATGTTGCTACTGTTCACTTCTCTCTCAATAATAAAAGTTAAGCCTATATGAAACATTTTGATGTTAAGTATCAATTTGTGTGAAAGAAGATACGTGAACATGTTACTTGTATTGAGCATGTTTCCATGAATCACATGCTGATGGATCCACTAACCAAAGACTTAGCAGTTGGAATATATCATGACCATGTAGTTAAAATGGGTTTGGTTAAGTTTTTTGATGTTTTGGGTTAGCAAGAGTATTATATTTAATGTAATTACATTGAGTTTGTTGTTTATCTCGAGATATGTATCAATGAAACATTCATGATGTTACCATATATTGTTTGTGCACATTTTCTAGTTATGGCATGCTATTAGAAACATTTAGACTGTATCTCATTGTTACATTAAAAATATTATTCTCATTTGGCATCTTGGGTGGATGCTACGACCATTGCGTAGAGATTTACATATAGTCACATTCACTATTTTGTAAATCTTGTTATGCTCATCTTACATTAAGAATTTCGGTCAATAAGGTGTAGGTGTACAATGTATATAACATTAATATCCCTATTAGATCTAATATTTTGCATTATTGAATGCTTATCTCAATTAAAACATATGAGTATAATAATGGCATAATTACTTTGACATTTACTTGAAGTGGCCATGATTTTTAAATTATGTGGTTTAAATGGGAGATTATTAGAATTTTCTCTAATATTGGACCTAATAAAATTTAGAATTTTATTAATGTTAAGGTATTTGCCCATTTATGGCATTTTGTAGTTGGGTTTCTATTTGTAATGATATTTAGACCTAAATAATCAACTGCATATTCTTCCTATGATAGGTCGAGATATCCATATTTTTTATTGTAACGGATCCATACTCCTAAAACCCCAGTTCCATTGCATTCTCCCTATCAAACTGCAAACTTGTGTTCTCCCTATTCATCATGATGATTGGTGCTTGATAGTAGGGTAGATTTTGTTAAGATTAGAATAAATTAGAGAGAATTTGCAAGATTGAGGAGAAATCAAATCAGAATAAGCTAAAATTTTAATTATCCAGAATAGATCAAATGATAACTATAGATGATTCTAATATTAATTTATTTGTGTATTCACTTAAAATATTTTATCAAATATATCAATTGATTTAATTTTTCAATAAAATATTTGACATTGTGCTCAAAGCCATGGATACAAGGTGTGAGTTTTGACCAAACTGCATAAGGTGAAAATCTCGCTCACGTGAGTAGCATGTCATTGATATGTGGACATTTTTCATTTGGTCAAAGCAAGGACCAATAGTGTGACCAACACCTATATAATATATCTAGGTAGTTCCTTAACACTCTTAGTACATACCTTCTTTATTGAAAACTCTTCTAAAGTTCACTTAAAACGTTAGAATATGCTTGATGGATTACTTCCTTGTGCACCATTGACTTTACTCTCTATGTTGGCAGCTTTCGGTCATGGTCATGGTCACATCAATCGAATGGCTTCAGCAAGAGAGTTTCAAAGTGTTATTTTGGTGTATTATGAAATTGCCTACTTTCTTTTCTTGTGTTTAATTTGGATATAGACTGTAATACATAAAATATATTTCTGGCTAAGAGGCATTCTTTTATTGTATAAGGACCCTTTTTTCTGTGAGTTGGTCAAACTCTCGTTGAAGAATCTGTTGATCGAAGAACACATTCGTGATGCTATCTCACTTTATAATACAATGCTTTGGTAAGCCAACATTTGAATGACTTCTACATATTTAGTTTTACTTCCCTGTCTAAATTTTAAATCCAATTATATCTTGTTTTATTAAATTTTACTAGATGATGCGTCATATACTCATTGCCAATTACGTGTTATGTGTTGCATTAATTTTTCATTTGATGATGGATTTTGCTCACACGAATGGCCTCATATGTAATTGCATGCACATAAAAATTAGAATTCATGTAGAGAGAAAAGGAATATAATCATTGAGGATAATTATTAAGGCTTAATTCTACCAGAATCATAGAAATTAAGTGATCAACATGGTTTATAGCTTGACCAAGTGTACATGTACCTATGTATGTGTTGTTTTCAGTGTTCCGGGTACAGCCAGTGCACTTTTTGTGCTGTAAAAGATGTTGGAGATGTTATTATGATATCTCAGGTGTACTCTCATCATCTTGCGCAATTTTGCTGGTTTTGTACATTAATATCGCAGCGGTCATTGACTGTGTTTCTATAAGCGGCCAGTAGTGAGCACTTTGTGTGCTTTTGTTGTGCCTGAGAAGACACTACAAGAAAAACCCGAATTTCAACGGAAAAAATCCGTTGGAATTTTAGCTAAATCCGTTGGAATAAGACATTCTAGCGGAAATTCCAATGGATTTCGTCTGTTGGAAAACCCCTCGTTAGAATTGGAAATTCCAACGGACAATTTGAACGGATAAGGTATTCCAACGGAATATTCCAATAGATTACAGCCGTTGGAATACCAATTAGGATTAATCAGAGTTATTGATTCAAACGAAAGTTCCAATGGACTTGACGGTTGGAATTATTACTCCAACAGAATATTCCAACGGATTTGTCCGTTGGAATATTCCGTTGGAATTGATATTTTTTTTTATTTTTATATATTATCCAATTTTTTAATTAATTAAAAACCATGAAATTTGAATAATTTGTTATTTTATATATTATCCAATTTAATGAAACAGCGCATGAAATAAAAAAAATTACTGTAAATAATAAATAGTATGCAATGT